>JARQOD010001160.1:62318-107161 GCA_033576555.1 Oophaga sylvatica | reverse complement strand
ATTGTAATGAAGTGCCAGCACATGAGCGGACACATTAAACAAAAAAATTTATTATGCCCCCATAGATTGTCCCCCCTAGTTGCTCCATAGATCATGCCCCCATAGATTGTGCCCCCATAGATGCTCCATAGTATAGGCCCTTATGCTGCCGCAGCTGCTGCAACCAAAAAGAAAAAGACATACTCAGCTCTCGTTGCTGGGGACCAGGTGCCCGTGTCCTGAGCAGGGGGTGACACCAGGTGCCGATGTCACCGCTCGCTCAGGGCCCGGCACCTGAGATATTTACCTGTCCTCTCTCCACTGCTGAGCGCCGCTGTCTTCGGGGTCCTCCAGCAGTGAATGATCAGGCAGAGGGCGTGGCGCGCACTAACGACGTCATCGCGCCCTCTGACCTGAACATTGCAGCAAGAAGACGCGAGCAACGGTGGAACGGGACAGGTAAATATCCCTTATACTCACCCTTCCGCCGGCGCGGTCTCTGCAGCCCCTGCTCTTCTCCCGCGGTCTCCGCCGCCAGTGTTCAGCGGTCACGCAGGACCGTCATTAAAGTCATGAATATGTGCATATTCATGACTTTAATGAGCGGTACCACCTGACCGCTGAACACAGGCGTCGGAGACCGTGGGAGAAGAGCAGGGGCTGCAGAGACCGCACAAGGAGGGGTGAGTATATTAGAAGAGCTGCGCTCCCCCTCCCCCGCCGACCCCTGTTAGTACTGTGTCAGCACAGCTACCCGACCGTCGCGGGCCCCTCCACCTGTCCGGGCCCCATAGCAGCTGCATGGTCTGCTTCATTCACGGTACGCCACTGCTCAGCAGTCTGCTTCATCAGGCTGGTTAACGCCATTTTTTTTTCGAAGGGAACCCCTATTTTTGTTAATCAGTTTCCTCTGACGTCACTGATTGTGTCCCTGGCTGACCTGAAGTGAAAGTGGAAAGCAATCAATTAAGCTTTCCACTTCCTCTCCTGTCAGCCAGGAGAGGAGCTCATTCATTTGGGGGTTTACTGTAAGGCTGCAGCATTAGCTGCGGTCCCTGCAGTAAACATTAACCCTTTCTGAAGGATTACACCGTGGGACCTGACTGTGCATGGGATAGGTAAGAATAATTTTGCTTTTTTATTTTATTTTTATCACAGGAAATGGTTTTTGCAGTCAAATAAAAGATGGTCAAAAACATGTGTCTTTATTTCATTAAAATGATTTTTAATTAAAGTGTGTGTGTTTTATTTTTATTTCATGCAATAGGATTAATAATTGATAGTTGTCTAATTGACAGCTCTCAATTATTAACCTGGCTTAAGGTCACCTTTCAATAGCAAGGTGGCTTTAACCCCATATTAACCCATTCGCCACCGCTACAGGGCAATGGGAATAGACAGGCAAAGTGCCAGAAAGGGCGAATCTAATTATAGATTTGTCTTTTCTGGGGTGTCTGGGGGCAGATGTTAGTAGCCAGGGGGGGGCCAAAAATAATGGTCCCTTTCTGGGCTATTATTATCTGCCCCCACTCGCTGGCTTTGTCTGCCTGGTTGCGAAAATAGGGCGGGAGCCCACGCATTTTTTTTTAAACAATTTTACACCTCATATATATATATATATATATACATGTCAGATATCAAACTACAAATCAGATATCAAACTACATGAAAAGACATGGTTAACTCTATGTACACCAAGTGTCATTTTATGTCGGGTGCTTCTGTCTTTTCACAAAAGCCGGCTTTACCCGGCAATTGAATCAGAGGCTATTTTACTATGTAGAAGTGTATAAACTATAAATATATGTATATATATATGTCACAATGACATGTATATATGTATATATGTATTCTATGTGTGTTTATTTAGTGTTTACAAGGTAAGAAAGAGGTTTTTTTAGTTACGATATTTCTGTCCCATAGACTTACATTGGATTTCCGGTATCGGTATCGGGTATCGTCGATATTTTTTGGATATCGGCGATACCATTACGATACCGATACTTTTGGATATCGGAAAGTATCGCTCAACACTATTGAAGAGTTCTCTCATAATTGGCTAGAATGCATCACCTGCTTTTATTTCCATTATGGCCCAGAGATCAATCCAGGCTGCTGCATACGTTCGCTGGATCTGCTGCATTTTTTGGCAAAATGGCATGGGGTGTATCCCTGGGTCTGGCAGCATACTGATCACCTGGCTTGGGATGAAGGGCTCAAAGGATGGTGCCTCTACCTGTGCCTGCCCTATTGGTGCTTGTGGGTTTTCTTCCCTAGTATTGGGCAGCATGTGTGACATTGCATCTTCATCTTCATCAGATAAGAAGTGACATGGTTTCCTTGGTGCATACACTGGCTGAGGCTGCGGTGGATCAGTGTCATAGTTCCATGCTGGCAGCTCTGCTCGGCACTGAGGTTCCTCATTTGTGTCTGTAGCTACACTTCCCCCCTGTGAAGCCCTGGCTGTGGGCTCTGCTAGCTGTTGTGTCTGGGGCTACCTGCAGCGTTTTGTGTAGGGAGATTTGCATTTTCTTCTCCTGATATAATTACTGGCAATGTTTGTACTGTGCTTGGGATAGACAGGGTGCCCTGTGCTGGAGGCACTGAGTACAGAGACACCACATTGCTTTGATTGGGCGTTGACCCAGTTGATAACGAAGGAGAAAAAAGAGGAAGAGAAGGGAGGTGTGAGTGAGGAGCGGTGGGATGTTCCTGAGAGGAGGAGGAAGGAGGAGAGCGAGCATGAGCAGGAGGGTGTGGTGTGGGAGGAGAGAGGGAGGAAAGGGAAAGAGGAGAAAGATCAGAAGGGTGTGGTGTGGGAGGAGAGAGGGAAGGTGTGAGTGAAGAGGGTTTTGTCTGAGAGGAGAGATGGAGGGGGAGAGAAGAAAATGAAGGAGGAGAGAGTGAAAGAGGGGGGAGAGAGAGATAGAGGGGGAGAAGTAGAAGAAGGAGAGGAAGAAAATGGATGTGTCAGAGATGTGAGGGAGGGGAAAGAAGGAATGATAGGGAAGGAAGGATAGAGAGGAAAGGCTGCGAGGAAAGAGGAGAGAAGTCTGAAGAAAAAGGAGAAAGGGACTGAGAGAAGAAAGAGGAGAGGGTGTCCCCCCTGTGGATAGAGGTGGGGAGCTTTTTTCTCTGTACAAGGCTCCTTATTCAATGAGAGCAGCCTACACCTGTCGCATGTCTCCACATGATGGACATGAGACTCTAAACTCTGCTCTTGTGACAAGTCCGTGATCATTTTCTCACAGACGATTTCAATGCTTCTTTAACACCTTTTCAATCTTATTCACATAAAAATCACTTCCTGGTCCATTCAAATAACTTGCTGTACCTTCTACACGATGCAAGACCACCACTGCTCTTTTATAGCGGACGGCAATCTAAAAACAAACTTTCCTGTGCCTTTCAAAAAAAAAACAAAATACATTTAATTCATTGTGCAGCGTAAAGTCTGCCCATCCATTGGATTCTCACGTACTCTGACCTTCTATTCACATGCCTAGCCATTCCTGCCCACATACTGTGTCTATTCCAAAAACCTATTCAACAAAGGTGATTAAAAATTCAAAAAATGGTTGGAGAATAAAACTCTAAAATAAATTGATTAGAAAAACCTCTCCAAAATTATTTAAAAATTTACTTAAAAGAAAAACTTTAAAAACAAGAGTTAGATTTAAAAAGAAAAAAAAGAAGAAAGAAAACCCTACACAGTTTAGTAAAAACTCTAGGAAAAAGATTGACCAAAATAAAAACTCCAAAAACAAAAAGAAAAAACTGATCAAAAAAGGGGAGGGAAAAAAAAAACGTATTAATAGTAAAACTCTAAAAAACAACAAGGTTGACAAGAAGAAAAAACCCTTGTTACTAAAACAGCTAATTAAAAACAGAAAAGAGGTGGAAAAACTGATTGTAAAATGATAAAAACAAAAAGAAAAATACTTTTTAAGACTTTTGTCTGGTATTCAAAAACATTCAGAGAGAGATGAATGCAGACATAAACAACTTCCTCTTTTTTTTTCTTTTCTCTCGCGGCTCCTGGCACTTCCCTCCTCCCTTATACCTCTGCTTGCTGTGTCTACAGACACTGAAGTCAGGTATCTAAAAAGAGGTTATCCCTCAGAGCAGAAAAATGAATACAGTTTAGTTTGAATTCCTGAGAATTTTCACGCTACAGCCTGTAGCCAAAAACTAGCTCAAAAAGATCAAAACCAGGAAACAGATGTGACAACGTGATTAGCAGAGGGGGGGTCTAAGGGGCTTTAGCCTGCAGCCAGCAGTGAATGAGGTAGTGACAGAGCGCATTCTGCTCTGAGTGTAAATTCAAAGCAGCAATACCTGATACAGACAGGAACACGTACAAATGAAACAAACACCCGGGAGAATACGAATCCCTCTTTTTTAACCTGTGACACGTACAAGCTGCTCTGGTAACTGATAACTCACCAATTGCACTGAGCACGCCAATGCTCCAGGTCTATTAACCTGAAAACCGGTCGGCCTGCCTGGTACGCCGGCCACAGGAATCTGTAATAGCCTGTTCAAAATTCCCACCATTCACACCTGGAATACTGGGAGTGTCTCCCTCCGATGTGTGAAGGAATCTGTGAGAATTTATCCAAACAAATCCCCCACCCTTCACATCTGGAATAATGGGATTGTCTCCCTCCGATGTGTGAAGGAATATGTGGGAACTTATCCAGCAATTTGGTTTTTTGCTATACAGCTCCCAGAAATCAGCAAGCAAAACAATCACCGTTCCAACTTTCTCCCGGTTTCACACAACATGAAACACATACACAGCACAGCAGCAAAAAACTCGGCTTATATCCCAGGGCTTTTGGATAAGGGTGTGGACTTTTTACACTACCTGGGAATGCGGTGGTGACCACACCTGACCAGCAAGAGGTATAAGACCTGGACTGGACACAAGGGACTTTCAGGTAAGATGACAGGATTTTCTTACCTTACTTATGGAGCTGCGCAGTCTCCGTCCCATGAGCCAAGGCCATGGCCAACACCTCTGTCTCTCCGGTCAGCAGGTCCCCGTGCGTTTCGTCCACTGCCCCTACGTGCAGGCGCCAGCTGTTATGGAAATTAAATTAGGATAAATCTATCCTGCAGTGTTTGCTGCTGCTGTTCCCAATCTTAGACTAAATGTCTTTTTTGAGCGCTCAGACGAAATGAGGACTGTCCACACGGAAGTGTCAGTATAACAGTTCGTCAAGACCAACAGTTTATTATTCATTCAAGGTTTTATACGTTTACAAAAAGGGGCTGGTTAGTCAATTAACATACAATTAAAAACTGCTAGATTATTGGCTGTTTTAGTGTAAGTATGATAATTATGATAAAAGGGCTGAAGTAGCAGGTTTATTGTTCTTTGCCCCAGTTTTCCTACGTGACTAGTAAAGAAAATAATAGATATCTACCCAGACCTTCTGTCTTTGTTTCCCTTTTCTGTGTCCTTGGTAAAAAGTACCTATGAGCTATCTTTTGCAGCAGCCTGACTCGTGTAGGCCAGGGGTCGTCTTAAGCAACTGATTATAGCTAGCATCAGCTTTTGCATACATATGCTGAGCACAGGATTTTTAGCAAGTGAGATCTTTCTGACTGTAAATGCATATATATAATATACATTGAATACGTGGAATACATATATATTTCCATGACAAACGTGCAGCCAGAAGTTAGAGCTGTATAGAGCACTGGCTTACGAATCCCCGACAATGTTTACTGTCACCAGAAAACTTGTCTGGTAGCGGGAGATGGGATAAGGTCAGGGCAGAGGTGACGGAGGACAAACTGGCTGCCGCTGCGCTAGCAGCCTGAACATCCACAGCTGAGGTTGTGCGCTCGAGAGCCGCCAACCTACCCTCCAGCTGCTGGATGAACTGCCTTAGGCGCTGGTCATCCGCCATTTTCCTAGCCAGACCCTGGCGCTAGTATTATGTTAGGGTCTGCGGAACGCACCAAGTAAATATAAATAATGGGTGCAGCCCGGGGTCCACCTTGCAGGCGGAGCCTGCTGCTAGTAAGATGACAGGATATGGCGGTATAAGCGAACTCTGTTATACCACAGAGTCACTGAGGTAGAGACGCAGAGATAGAGACTGTGTCCTGTTAACACCACAGGGGTAAATAGATAACTGCTGTGCGGATAGCAGTCCGTGGTCATGCAGTCAGCAACGCAAAAAAGCAACATCTCACAGGAGTAGCTGGTATTCTAGAGGCTATTTCAGCCAAGCCCTGAACACGTGCATACAAATCTCCTCACCGGAGGTGCCGGTATTCGAGGGGCTTATTTCAGCCGAGCCCTAACCGCATGCGTGCTTTATCACACTGGTGAAAAGCACATAACACAATTGATACTAGCGCATGGCCGTTTGGCCATGCAACGCTTTTATAACAGCAACTACAAGACCTTCCAGAAAAGGACCAATGAGAAACTGTTTCAGAACACAAGCAGTTTCAGGACCTTCTTGGCGTACCAATAGGAGCTGCTGCAGATCCTGAGCATGTGACCCCTGATCTCCAATGAGAGATCTTACCCTGGGCATGCTCAGAAGGGGAAACGCAGGACTTAGTCTCAAGACTGCCTGCTCCAGCACTGGTTATAATAGAGGAACCAGAAGAGGCAGCAACAAGCCTCTGCACAGTTTTAGACCGAGTGAGACGCTGGGACCGACGTCTCCGCTGAGCAGGCTCCACTGCGGCCGGAGATGGATGGGGGACCGCAGCGGTACTGGTTTGAGATTCCCCTTGTGCAGCAGCGGGAACTCGATCCCTAATACGTACAGACATAAAAATAAAAAATCTTTTTTTTTACAAAAATGATTTTTTGCCCCCAATATTTTATTTTCACAAGGGTAAGAGGAGAAAAAGGACTCCAAAAGTTGTTGTCCAATTTGTCCTGAGTATGCTGATACCCAATATGTGGGAGAACACTACTGTATGGGCACAAGTCGGGGCTCGGAAGGGAAGTAGTGATGTTTTGGATTGCAGACTTTGATGGAATGGTGTTGTGAGCACGTTGGAGGCGACTTCTGACCTGGGGCTCCCTCCGGTGGTTGCTGAGGGTAATGAACCAATTGATGAATGGCTTTCAGCAGGGTCCGATTGGTCTGATATAAGTGACCTGAACTCCCATCAGCCTTGCCGGTAATCAATTGTTCTTCCAGGTCTTGCTTGGAGCTCAGTGTTATGAATGTTTTAGAAATGAATTCTGAGCAGAAGCTCCCTCTGGTGGTTACAAACAGTACTGAACCATTCAATGAGGATTGGCAATCAGGAATTACAGACTGGCTGGATATAAGGGAGGATTCCCCCCATCATGGGTGCCGGTGATCAATTGTTCTTGTCTCAACATTGTTTCCTGGTTCACTTGGAAGCTTGCTGAGTCTTGCCTCTTCTCCTGCTCTCAGATAAGATATTTTCTGTTTTTTGTTTTTGTGCTTGCCATTTGCATTTTTCTCTGCATTTCTGTGAGGTTGGCCAGGTTCCCCTCCCCGGGGGGCTTGGGCCCCTCTCGGTTCCTCTGGGGCCACTGTTGTTTGTTCATTTGCCTTTTCCAGTTTTTTCAGTGGCTGCGGCTGAGTTTTGTTACACCAGAGAACTAATTTAGGTGGTAGAGGTCATGTGATCTCAGGTGTTTTTGCAATTAGTAGCGTTGGCTTTTTTTTTAGGGTTTTTTGGATTGCAGTAAGTATCCTTCCTATCCGTTTCTGTCTAGGCAGATTGGGCCCCAATGTTTGCTCATACTATTTTCTGTCTTCTGTATTCATGTAAACACTTTATATTATATGTATATAATTTCTGGGAGTCCATGGCAATATATTTTTATGGATTTATTTTCCATTATTGTTTAAGCTAACCTTATCTTAATATGGCATGTTTGCACATTTTATGTCAGTTATATTTGCACATACACAATATAAATAATGTTTACTTGCCTAATAGATGTTGATATTAATCCATCTTAAGGTTTTGATGGCATGGCATTAATATTATTATATTATACCAAAATGTTTTTATAAGAGTATTTGTATTTTTGTAACATGGTATTGGTATTTTCAACTCCATGAGGTATAGTCCTATTTTATCACTGTCCAGAAATTAGAATTTAGGTCCTAGCACTTTCCTTCACAATTTTTCCTCCCCTTTTTTATTAGTCTTCTTTTCCTTCTTTATTATTTATTTTTTATTATTTTTTATTTTTTATTTTTCATTTTTCCCACTTATTCTTTTTCACATACACAATTTTTGTTTTATTAGATTTTTGTTTTGTTAGATTTGGTCTGGAAGTCCGTATATCCATCTTCTTCTATCCTGCCAGTACCGAGTATGACATTCTCATTTTTTTTAGATCCTATACGCATGCGCTTTGTGTGCGACACTACACTCAATTGTCATATCATTATTATTTCTTGCTTTCTGCAGTCCAGTGCGCGCGTGCGAGGAGCACGATTCCCTCCGTACTTACGGGGGCGCTCTAAAAGTGACCGCTAGTGAATCCTTCGCTGGCGGAGCACAGAGCGCGATACCGGAAGTAGTTGTTACTATGGGAACGCGTCCCTTAGACACGCGCGCCGACATGGACCAGCTGCAGCACTCATCAGGTCAACAACCAATCATACTTGTGCATCCCGCATATAACCGCTCCAACACCTCCCACACATTGTCACGTCCCGGAAGAAGCTATTCAGCGAAACCGTGCCCGTCGGGCGCTGGGATTAGAGCCCTGCAGACACTTTTGCCGTGCATTCTGTCCCTCTAGTACCTCCACCATTGCGGTGTCGGCTTATAAGTAAGTACTTTGACACATTTATACCCACGTTTCTCCTTGCCTCAAAGCGTGAGGACTCAAATGTTTCCATGACAGGCATGGGTATTTTTATATGCATATTTTTGTATGTCTAGGGTATCATGCAGGCAATCTCTGTTTAAACGTTTCTCCCTAATAAGATATGCTTGCATTATTGATGCACTTTCTATTCAGGGTGACAGTTCCTATAACACTTCAGCAGCGGTGAAACATTGTGAGTTTTCTTTGCAAGTTTCAGATGTGCTCTATGTATCTAATGAAGGCACAAGTCTGCTGACTAATGCCTCTTTGATTACCCTATTATACATACTGACATTTGCAAGGGTTAAACCTCCCTATAAAGAACATTTCCTACTTTTTCTGCACCTCAAGCTGCTGTAGTGCATTTAGATTCTATCAAAATTGTATATAATTCAAGCATCTGTATACTTTGAACTGTTGTAATATATTCAGTATCTCTAATCCCAGATCTCTTTTATTATTTTTTGGAAACTCCTGTATTCTCATGTTATCTTTTTTAAAAATATTTTTCAATAAAAATAACAATTTTAGTAAAAAATTCTCTATCTCCTTCACTTCATATCCATGGATGATATTTTCCTCGGTGGATTATGTGTTAATATTTTCTGTCTGTGTCTGTATTTCCTCTTGTCTAACCGCCATTACATGTTTGGGGGCTTCCTATGTTCTTTGGGGATCTGCTCCGGGGCAGATATCTTTCCTCTTTCTATCTTTAGGTGTAGTTATCCTCTCAGGCTGTGACGAGGTGTCTAGGACCAACGTAGGAACGCTCCACGGCTGCCTTTAGTTGTGGTGGTTAGTCAGGGTACTGCAATCCAGTAGATTCCAACCTCTTTGGTGTATTGCCGTTTTTGCCTGCTCTCCTCAGATACCAAAACATAATAGTATCACCGGCCCAACTGAAAATTGTATGGTACTCACAGAAGGGAAAAATAGTGTGGAAACAAAAAAGGTTGTCAGAGTTGTCAGAGATTTTTTTTTTCTGTTTGTTGCATTTTTTCCCTATTTTTCTCTGGGTGCTGAGGAGGATTTTTTATTTTTTTCTCAATGGAGTTTGCACAGTTGTCTGGCCGTGTGGATTAGCTTGCCACTGAGGTTCGGAGTATTGCTACCTTTCTTGCTAGGTTGCCAGTTGTGGAACCCAGGATCCCAATGCCAGATTTGTTTTTGGGGGATCGAGCTAAATTTCTGAATTTCAAAAATAACTGTAAGTTGTTTTTTGCCTTAAAACCTAAGTCCTCAGGGAATGCAGCACAGCAGGTTCAAATTGTCATCTCTCTCCTGCGCGGCGATCCTCGGGATTGGACTTTTTCCCTGACACCTGGGGACCCTGTTTTGAGTAATGTTGATGCATTTTTTCTGGCTCTGGGGTAATTGTACGATGAACCTAATGTCACTGATCAAGCTGAAAAAACCTTGTTGGCATTAAATCAGGGGCTTGAGGACGCTGAATTGTACTGTCAGAAATTCCGAAAGTGAGCAGTTCTGACCAAATGGAATGATGATGCTTTGGCAGCCCTTTTTTCGGAAGGGTCTGTCAGAGAATGTAAAAGATGTTATGGTGGGTTTCCCTGCTCCCTCTGGTCTCAATGATTCGATGTCATTAGTGATTCAAATTGACAGACGTTTGCGTGAGCGTAGAAGTATGCGTGGAATAGTGTTGCCTTGTGAACCAGCTTCTGAACCCATGCAGTGTGATAGAGTGGCTTAAGTGGGGAAGACGTTTTGCACGCTCAGTTGTCTTGGGTAGTGTTCAGACTAAATTTCTGTTGACTGTTACCCTGATTTGCTCCCTGTCCACATTTTCTGCTCAGGCTTTTGTTGATTCGGGAGCAGCTATTAACCTGATGGATTTTGATTTTGCTAAACGTTGTGGGTTTCCCTTGATGCCCCTACGGAAGTCTATTCCCTACTGGGGATTGATTTTACCCCTTTGGCGGTGAATAAACCCCAGTTTTCTACTCAGGTGATAATGAGGGTTGAACCTGATCATCAGGAGAGTTGCAAATTTTTGGTGTTGTATAATCTGCATGACATTATTGTACTAGGTTTCCCTTGGTTACAGTCTCATAATCCTGTTTTGGATTGGAAATCTGTGTCTGTAACCAGTTGGGGCTGCCAATGTGTTAATGCCAACACTCCTGTTTTTTCTGCCTCTCCCCAGGCTCAAGATGTTCCTGACTTTTTGACTGATTTTTCTGATGTGTTTAGCGAAAGTAAATCTGCATCCTTGCCCCCCATAGGAGTTATGACTGCGCTATTGAATTAGTGCCTGGTAGTAAATTCCCTAAAGGTCGCCTTTTTAACTTGTCTGTACCTGAACATGACGCTATGCTGTCTTATATCAAGGAGTTATTGGAGAAGGGTCATATCAGACCATCCTCTTCACCCTTGGGTGCCGGTTTTTTCTTTGTAGCCAAAAAGGATGGTTCATTAAGGCCGTGTATTGATTATCGTCTTTTGAACAATATCACTGTGAAATATCAATATCCGTTACCCTTGATTTCTGACCTGTTTTCCAGGGTGAAAAGTGCTACTTGGTTTACCAAGCTTGACCTCAGGCGGGCATATAACCTTATTCGCATTAAGCACGGGGATGAATGGAAGACTGCGTTTAATACCCCAGAGGGGCATTTTGAGTACCTAGTGATGCCCTTTGGGCTCACTAATGCTCCTTCGGTCTTCCAGTCCTTCATGAATGACATTTTCAGGGATTTTGTGGATAAATTTCTGATTGTTTATTTGGATGATATCTTGATTTTTTCCAATGACTGGGAATCTCATGTGAAACATGTTCGGACTGTGTTCCAGATTTTGAGAGAGAATGCTCTGTATGTGAAGGGATGAAAGTGTCTTTTTGGCGTACAGAGGATCTCATTTCTGGGATTCATTTTGTCTCCATCTGTTATTGAAATGGACCGGTCAAGGTTCAGGCCATCTGTGATTGGGTCCAACCTACTTCATTAAAGGCTCTTCAGAGATTCTTGGGTTTTGCCAATTTTTATCGTAAATTTATTGGTAATTTCTCTGTTATTGTTAAACCATTGACTGATTTGACCAAAAAGGGTTCTGATGTGGTGAATTGGCCTCCTGAGGCAGTCTCTGCGTTTCAGGAACTTAAACAGAGATTCACTTCTGCTCCTGTTCTACGGCAGCCTGATGTTTCTCTGCCATTTCAGGTGGAGGTTGATGCCTCTGAAATTGGGGCAGGTGCCGTTTTGTCCCAAAGAGATCCTGAGACCTCTAAAAGTAACCCTTGTGCTTTTTTCTCTCGAAAATTTTCTCCAACGGAACGTAATTATGACGTGGGTAATCGGGAGTTATTGGCCATGAAGTGGGCTTTTGAAGAGTGGAGACATTGGCTGGAGGGAGCCAAACATCAGGTGGTGGTCCTCACGGATCATAAGAATTTGGTTTATCTGGAATCAGCCAAGCGACTTAATCCTAGACAGGCCAGGTGGGCCTTGTTTTTCACTCATTTTAATTTTGTGGTTTCCTTTCTTCCTGGCACTAAGAATGTTAAGGCGGATGCCCTCTCGAGGAGTTTCCTTGCGGACTCTCCTGAGTTATCTGATCCTGCTGTTATTTTGAAAGAGGGTGTAGTTCTTTCCGCCATCTCGCCCAATTTGAGACTGGCTCTGGAAGGGTGTCAGGAGGATAAACCCGAGCGCTGCCCTGTTGGGAAATTGTTTGTCCCAGACCAGTGGAAGAAGAGTGTGATGTCTGAGATTCATTGTTCCGCGTTGGCCGGTCATCCCGGAATTTTTGGTACCAGAGACTTGATGAGTCAGTCCTTTTGGTGGCTGCTTTGTCTCGTGACGTCAGGGATTTTGTGCAGTCCTGTGGGACTTGCTCTCATTCCAAGCCTTGCTCTCGCTCTAGTGGTTTGTTGATGCCATTGCCTGTGCCCAAGAGACCATGGACCCATATCTCTATGGATTTTATTTCCGACCTCCCTGTTTCTCAGAGAATGACCGTTATCTGGGTGATTTGTGATAGGTTTTCCAAGATGATACATCTTGTGCCATTACCTAAGTTGCCTTCCTCCTCCGAATTGGTGCCTTTGTTCCTTCAGCACGTGGTTCGGTTACACAGCATTCCTGAGAACATTGTGTCTGACAGAGGAGTCCAGTTTGTTTCCAGATTTTGGAGGACTTTTTGTTCTAAACTTGGTGTTCAATTGTCCTTCTCCTCTGCTTTTCATCCTCAGACCAATGGACAAGCTGAGAGAACAAACCAGACATTGGAGACTTATCTGAGATGCTTTGTGTCTGCTGATCAAGTTGACTGGGTCTCTTTTTTGCCTTTGGCTGAGTTTGCTCTTAATAAGTAGGGCAAGCTCTGCCACTTTGATGCCTCCATTTTTCTGCAATTTTGGGTTTCACCCTCGATTTTATTCGGGACAGACAGAGGCTTCTGTCTGTCCGGGTGTTGACTCTGTTGTGGAGCGTATGCAGCAGATTTGGGACCAGGTAGTGGAGAGGTTTTCCCTCTCTCAGGAGAAGGCCCAGCGGTTTGCCAACCGGCATAGGACTGATGGTCCTCGGTTTAAAGTGGGGGACTTGGTCTGGTTGTCCTCAAGAAATATCCCTATGAGAGTTGCATCTCCTAAGTTTAAGCCTAGGTTTATTGGACCTTATAATATCATGGAGATTCTTAATCCTGTTTCCTTTCGTTTACTTCTTCCAGGGACATTTAAGATCCATAACGTGTTCCACAAGTCCTTATTGAAGAGGATTGTCAAGCCAGTGGTTCCTATGGCTGCGCCTCCTGACCCTGTTTTGGTTGAGGGCAATCTGGAGTATGTGGTTGAGAAAATATTGGATTCTCATTTTTCTAGACGGAAACTCCAGTATTTGGTTAAGTGGAGAGGTTATGGTCAGGAGGACAATTCTTGGGTGTTTGCTTCGGACATCCATGCTGGGAGACTTATCCGTGCCTATCATCGATCTCATCCTGATAAGCCTGGTTGCGCAAGTGAGGGTTCGGTGACCCCTCCTCAAGGGGGGGTACTGTTGTGAGCACGTTGGAGGCAACTTCGAAGCTGGGGCTCCCTCCGGTGGTTGCTGAGGGTAATGAACCAATTGCTGAATGGCTTTCAGCTGGGTCCGATTTGTCTGATATAAGTGACCTGAACTCCCATCAGCCTTGCCGGTAATCAATTGTTCTTCCATTTCTTGCTTGGAGCTCAGCTTGCATTCCTGCTCTCATTCAGATAAGTGACTTGTTGTTTTTTTTCCTCTGGTTGGATTTTCCTTGCTGGTTTGCTGCCTTGCAGTGGACTTCAGCCTGGTCCCCTTTTGGGACCTGGCTCTGCATTTGTGCTCAGTTTGTGTTTGCACTTGTGCTCTATTCCCGTGCCACTTTTTATTTGCTGAATTGCTGTGTGTTACACCAGAGATCTGATTTAGGTGGTTGAGATCGTGTGATCTCAGGTTTTTTGTTAATTAGAAGAGTTGGTATTTTTGTAAGGGTTTTTTGGGTTGCAGTCAGAAGTCTTTCCTATACTTTTCTATCTAGACAGTATTGGGCCCCAGCGTTTGCTCATTCTATTTTCTGTTTGTGTTTTCTTCTTGTCTTACCGCCATTACATGTTTGGGGGCTTCCTATTTCTTTGGGGGTTCTGCCACGGGGCAGATAGCTTTCATCTTTCTGTCTTTAGGTGTAGCTATCTCTCCGGCTGTGACGAGGCATCTAGGATCACCGTAGGTATGCTCCACAGCTACTTCTAGTGTTGCGGTTAGTTTGGGGTTCTGCAACCCAGTAGTTTCCAGCCTCTCTGGTGTATTGCTACTTTGGCTATTTTTGCTATTTCTCCTCAGCTACCGAAACATAACAGAATGGTCTGCGGGCGTCATGTCGCATTTGGAGAGCCCCTGATGTGCCTAAACAGTGTAAACCCCCCACAAGTGACCCCATTTTGGAAAATAGACCCCACAAGGAACTTATATAGATGTGTGATGAGCACTTTGAACCCCGAAGTGCTTTGCAGAAGTTTATAACGTACAGCTGTAAAAATAAAAAATCTTTTTTTTTTTTTACAAAAATGATTTTTTCACCCCCAATATTTTATTTTCACAAGGGTAACAGGAGAAATTGGACCCCAAAAGTTGTTGTCCAATTTGTCCTGAGTACGCTGATACCCCATATGTGGGCGAAAACTACTGTATGGGCACACGTCGGGGCTCGGAAGGGAAGTAGTGACGTTTTGGATTGCAGACTTTGAAGGGATGGTCTGCGGGCGTCATGTCGCATTTGGAGAGCCCCTGATGTTCCTTACACAGTGGAAATTCCCTAACAAGTGACCCTATTTTGGTTAATAGACCCCACAAGGAACTTATCTAGATGTGTGGTGAGCACTTTGAACCCGAAGTGCTTCACAGAAGTTTGTAACGTACAGCTGTAAAAATAAAAAATCTTTTTTTTTTTTACAAAAATGATTTTTTCACCCCCAATATTTTATTTTCACAAGGGTAACAGGAGAAATTGGACCCCAAAAGTTGTTGTCCAATTTGTCCTGAGTACGCTGATACCCCATATGTGGGAGAAAAACTACTGTTTGGGCGCATGGCAGAGCTCAGAAGTGAAGGAGCACAGTTTGACTTTATCAACGCAAAATTGGCTGGAATTGAGATCAGACACCATGTCACATTTGTAGAGCCCCTGATGTGCCTAAACAGCGGAAACCCCCCACTTGCAACTCCAACAATAACCCCAACACACCCCTAACCCTAGTCCCAACCCTAACCATAACCATAACCACAAACCTAACCCTAACACACCCCTAACCCTAATCCCAACCTGATTACAGCGATACCTCATTTATATAATTTTTTTATGCTTTGGCGCTTTTATACAATAAAAACAATTTTATATAAAAAATAATTATTTTTGCATCGCTTTATTCTGCGAGCTATAACTTTTTTATTTTTTCGCTGATGGCGCTGTATATGGCGGCTCGTTTTTTGCGGGACAAGATGTCGTTTTCAGTGGTACCATGTTTATTTATATCGGTCTTATTGATCGCGTGTTATTCCACTTTTTGTTCGGCGGTATGATGATAAAGCATTGATTTTTTGCTTTTTTTTAAGGGGATCACTAAAGGGGTTAACTAGTGGGACACTTTTATAGGGGGGGTTGTTACGGACGCGGCGATACCAAATATGTGTACTTTTATGGTTTTGTTTTTTTATTTACAGAAAGAAATGAATTTATTGGGGAATATTTTTTTTTTCCTTTTATTTTGGAATTTTTTTTACACCTTTATTTTTATTTTTTTTACTTTTTTACTTTTTCCCATGGTGGGACATTACAGTATAGGGTCAGATCGCTGGTCTCACAGTGTGCACAGCACTCTGTGAGACCAGCGATCTCACTGGCACTGCTGCAGGCTTCCTCAGAGCCTGCTCTCAGCAGGCACTGATGGAGCCGCCTCCCTGCAGGACCCCGTGGCCATCTTGGATCCGGGGTCGTGCAGGGAATAGGCCTTCAGAACAGCGCGATCACATTGCGCTGTTCTGAGGATCTCAGGGGAACACGCAGGGAGCCCCCGCCATGCGCAATGCTCCCCTGTGCCCCTGGTACACCGCGATCATGTCTGATCGCGGTGTGCCAGGGGTTAATGTGCCGGGAGCGGTCCATGACCGCTTCTGGCACATAGTGCCGTGTGTCAGCTGTGATAATCAGCAGATCGCCTTGGACGTACTATCCCGTCCATGGGCAGATTGGAACGGGTTTCATGGACGGGATAGTACGTCCGATGGCAGAGAGGGTTAAAATAGCTGGATTTTTATGCTGTAATATGCAAAGGATCTGGCTGTATTCTGCTGTTTCAACAAGCAAATAGAGGAAAAAAAAAACAGTGTTCTCTGGATTGCTTTTGAAAAAAATTATCAGGATTAAGATCCAGAAAAAATATTCCTGGCCCCTGATACTTGAGGCTATGTATACACGGTAAATATCTGTAATAGGCAGCAGACAGTAATGGAATGGACCCTCTTGCTATATGCAATGAAGTCTGCCACATATACTGCCTGCCTGCCTAGCACTGATATTTTGCACCTTCCTTTTTTAATCCTCAGAAGGACTGTTTGTTGAGATGGATTTGTCTATTATCGATGGTATACCCACACTAACTAATAAAGCACCAAATTCATCTCTGGATCAGCAGCAACTCTTCCTACAGTGCCTGAGTCCAGAGCAGACTGTGGCAAGCATGGTGGTGCCAGGTCTGCTATAGACCTGATGACGCTGTGCGGCCAGCCAATCACTGTAATGCCACAACCAACATGGCTGCGGCATTACAGTGTGTGGCAGACAATCCCTGCATGTTGATTGGCTCTGTAAAGAGCGCCAATCATGCAGGGCAGGGACCCCAGCTCCCGCTGAGCAACCCTGGAAATACTCGGCGAGCTCCGAGCATCTCGAACAGTGAGATGCTCGAGCAAGCACCCTGTACCTCTAAGCATGCTCGCTCATTACTATTCACAACATATGAGCATTTTTCCTACATCTTTTTATAAATATAATATAAATAGTAACTGTATTCATAGACTGTCTCAGTCTATTATTTTATACACTATGTCCACACTATGTCTTTCAGAACTTATTTTTTTCTAATATTCAAAGATTATTCCGTTTTTTTACGTTCTTAGAATATTGAATTAATATTTTTTTTATTATAGATTTGTTTATACTATATTCTCAAGGAATGAACTTTTAGAAGACACTTTGTTTTTATCAAAATGCAGGTGAATTCCAGCAGGATCCACAGGAAATCTTGATTGCTTAAAAAGTAACTTTTATTGGCATCATAAAATAAGAAAAAAATTTTGTTCAATGCAAAAGATGCACTCTAGCATTAATCCATGATGTATCAGTCACTGAAGTGCATACCTCATTCATCAGTTCGAATTTTATATACATTTTTTATTTGATCGTTGCTTTTTCTATTTATTTCTTGTAATGCTTATTTATTTCATTATTCTTCATTTGGATTCTGCAAGCATAATTGAAATGCATTCTAGTATTCTGGTGTCAATTTAATTGTGCATTCCAGATTGGAAAATTGACTAGCATCCACTCTCATCCTCGTGATACATATGAACTTTAACATGTCATGTGCCCGGTTTAGCAGTCATTTTCATGAAACACAGCATAAAGGACAGCTTTATCATACAGTCTCAATAGGTTTGTCCTGATGAAGAGGTCCTGCGTGACCTTGAAACGCATTGACTTTTAAACCTTTTGAATAAATGTTTTAATTTCACCAAAGATTTTATTTTAGCAGCGCATAAGTGATACCTCCATTTTTTTCCTCTGTGTCTGTGGTCGTATGCTTGACCAGTATCTGTGCAGCAGCTGTTATATGCTTGTTATGTATTGCCATTCAGCAACTAATCAAGATGAGTGTATTTTCCCCTTTTCCTATCACCCCTTTGTGATTGTAAAATACCCTATTGCGGTTTCTTTTTCTCAGTTTCTCTTCTCAAAGAAAGGGAGTGTGTTATGTTTAGGTAGCTGAGGAGAAAAAACAAAAACGGCAACACACCAGAGAGGCTGGAACCTATTGGATTGCAGTAACGTGAACTAACCACACAACTAGAGGTAGCCGTGGAGCGTTCCTACGTTGATCCTAGACACCTCGTCACAGCCTGAGAGATAACTACACCTAAAGGCAGAAAGATGAAAGTTATCTGCCCTGGAGCAGATCCCCAAAGAAAATAGGAAGCTCCCAAACATGTAATGGCGGTTAGACAAGAAGATGCACGGACTCAGACAGAAAATAGAATGAGCAAATGCTGGGGCCCAATCTGTCTAGACAGAAAAGTACAGGAAAGAATTCTGACTGCAATCCAACAAAAAACCTAAAAAATACCAACTCTTCTGATTGCAAAAACACCTGAGATCACACGATCTCCACCACCTAAGTCAGATCTCTGGTGTAACAAAACTGAGCCGCAGCCACTGAAAAAACAGGAAAAAGCAAATGAACAAATAACAGTGGCTACAGATAAACTGAGAGGAGCTCAGGCCCCAGGAGGGGACTCGGCTGACCTCCACAAAAGTGCAGAAAATTATGCAAAAAGCAGCAGATGAATGCAAGACTCTAGCAAACTTCCAAATGAACCAGGAACCACAACAGAGACAAGAACAATTGATCACCGGCAACCATCATGGGAGGGAACCTCCCTTATATCAGTCCAGTCAGTGATTCCAGATTGCCATTCCTCGCTGTAAGGTTCAGTACTGTCTGTAACTACCAGAGGGAGCCTCTGCTCAGAAAGCATCTCTAGCACATTCATAACAGTACCCCCCCCTTGAGGAGGGGTCACCGAACCCTCACTTGTGCAACCAGGCCGATCAGGATGAGCTTGGTGATAGGCACGGATTAGTCTCCTAGCATGGATGTCCGAAGCTAACACCCAAGAATTGTCCTCCTGACCATAACCTCTCCACTTAACCAAATACTGGAGTTTCTGTCTAGAAAAACGAGAATCCAATATTTTCTCAACCACATACTCCAGATTGCCCTCAACCAAAACAGGGTCAGGAGGAGCAGCCATAGGAACCACTGGCTCGACAATCCTCTTCAATAAGGAATTGTGGAAAACGTTATGGATCTTAAATATCCCTGGAAGAAGCAAACGGAAGGAAACAGGATTACGAATCTCCATGATCTTATAAGGTCCAATGAACCTGGGCATAAACTTTGGAGATGCAACCCTCATAGAGATATTTCTTGAGGACAACCAAAACAAGTCCTCCACTTTAAACCGAGGACCATCAGTCTTATGCCGGTTGGCAAACCGTTGGGCCTTCTCCTGAGAGAGAGACAACCTCTCCACTACCTGGTCCCAAATCTGCTGCTTACGCTCCACAACAGAGTCAACACCCAGACAGACAGAAGCCTCCGCCTGTCCCGAAGAAAATCGAGGGTGAAACCCAGAATTGCAGAAAAATGGAGACATCAAGGTGGCAGAGCTAGCCCTATTATTAAGAGCAAACTCAGCCAAAGGCAAAAAGAGACCCAGTCATCTTGATCAGCAGACACAAAACATCTCAAATAAGTCTCCAAGGTCTGGTTTGATCTCTCGGTTTGTCCATTGGTCTGAGGATGAAATGCAGAGGAGAAAGATAACTGAACACCAAGTTTAGAACAAAATGTCCTCCAAAATCTGGAAACAAACTGGACTCCTCTGTCAGACACATTGTTCTCTGGAATGCCATGTAACCGAACCACGTGCTGAAGGAACAAAGGCACCAATTCGGAGGAGGAAGGTAACTTAGGTAATGGCACAAGATGTATCATCTTGGAAAACCTATCACAGATTACCCAGATAACGGTCATTTTCTGAGAAACAGGGAGGTCGGAAATAAAATCCATAGAGATATGGGTCCATGGCCTCTTGGGCACAGGTAATGGCATTAACAAACCACTAGAGCGAGAGCAAGGCTTGGAACGAGAGCAAGTCCCACAGGACTGCACAAATTCCCTGACATCACGAGACAAAGTAGGCCACTAAAAGGACCGACTCACCAAGTCTCTGGTACCAAAAATCACAGGATGACCAGCCAACGTGGAACAATGAATCTCAGACATCACACTCTTCTTCCACTGGTCTGGGACAAACAATTTCCCAATAGGGCAGCGCTCAGGTTTATCCTCCTGACACCCTTCCAGAGCCAGTCTCAAATTGGGCGAGATGGTGGAAAGTACTACACCCTCTTTCAAAATAACAGCAGGATCAGATAACTCAGGAGAGTCCGCAAAGAAACCCCTCGAGAGGACATCCGCCTTAACATTCTTAGTGCCCGGAAGAAAAGAAACCACAAAATTAAAACGTGTGAAAAACAAGGCCCACCTGGCCTGTCTAGGATTAAGTCGCTTGGCTGATTCAAGATAAACCAGGTTCTTATGGTCCGTGAGGACCACCACCTGATGTTTGGCTCCTTCCAGCCAATGTCTCCACTCTTCAAAGGCCCACTTCATGGCTAATAACTCCCGATTACCCATGTCATAATTACGTTCAGTTGGAGAAAATTTTCGAGAAAAAAAGGCACAAGGGTTACTCTTAGAGGTCTCTGGATCTCTTTAGGACAAAACGGCACCTGGCCCAATTTCAGAGGCATCAACCTCCACCTGAAACGGTAAAGAAACATCAGGCTGCCGTAGAACAGGAGCAGAAGTGAATCTCTGCTTAAGTTCCTGAAACGCAGAAATTGCCTCAGGAGGCAAATTCACCACATCAGAACCCTTTTTGGTCAAATCAGTCAATGGTTTAACAATACCGGAGAAATTACCAATAAATTTACGATAAAAATTGACAAAACCCAAAAATCTCTGAAGAGCCTTTAATGAAGTAGGTTGGACCCAATCACAGATGGCCTGAACCTTGACCGGGTCCATTTCAATAACAGATGGAGACAAAATGAATCCCAGAAATGAGACCTTCTGTACGCCAAAAAGACACTTTGATCTCTTCACATACAGTGCATTCTCTCTCAAAATCTGGAACACAGTCCGAACATGAGAGTCCCAGTCATTGGAAAAAATCAAGATATCATCCAAATAAACAATCAGAAATTTATCCACAAAATCCCTGAAAATATCATTCATGAAGGATTGGAAGACGGAAGGAGCATTAGTGAGCCCAAAGGGCATCACTAGGTACTCAAAATGCCCCTCTGGGGTATTAAACGCCGTCTTCCATTCATCCCCGTGCTTATTGCGAATAAGGTTATACGCCCCCTGAGGTGAAGCTTGGTAAACCAACTAGCACTTTTCACTCTGGAAAACAGGTCAGAAATCAAGGGTAACGGATATTGATACTTCACAGTGATCTTATTCAAGAGACGATAATAAATACACGGCCTCAATGAACCATCCTTTTTGGCCACAAAGAAAAAACCGGCACCCAAGGGTGAAGAGGATGGTCTGATATGACCCTTCTCCAATGACTCCTTGATATAAGATCGCATAGCCTCGTGTTCAGGTACAGACAAGTTAAAAAGGCTACCGTTAGGAAATTTACCACCAGGCACTAATTCAATAGCGCAATCATAGCTCCTGTGAGGGGGCAAGAATGCAGATTTACTTTCACTAAATACATCCGAAAACTCAGTCAAAAAGTCAGGAACATTCTGAGACTGGGGAGAGGCAGAAAAAACAGGAGTATCAGTATTAACACATTGGCCCCAACTGGTCACAGACACAGATTTCCAATCCAAAACAGGATTATGAGACTGTAACCAAGGGAAACCTAGTACAATAATGTCATGCAGATTATGCAAAACCAGAAGTTTGCAACTCTCCTGATGATCTGGTTCAACACTCATTATCACCTGAGTAGAAAACTGGGGTGTATTCTCCGCCAAAGGGGTAGAATCAATGCCCAGTAGGGGAATAAACTTCTGCAGGGGTATCATAGGAAACCCACAACGTTTGGCAAAGTCAAAATCCATCAGGTTAATTGCTGCTCCTGAATCAACAAAAGCCTGAGCAGAAAATGTGGACAGGGAGCAAATCAGGGTAACAGTCAACAGAAATTTAGTCTGAACACTACCCAAGACAACTGAGCGTACAAAACGTCTTCCCCGCTTAGGGCAGACGAAAAGAGCATGAGAGGCGTCACCACAGTAGAAACATAACCCATTGCGCTTTCGAAACTCATGACGCTGAGCCCCAGAAGTCACTCCATCACACTGCATGGGCTCAGGAGCTGGCTCACAATTCAACACCATCTCACGCATACCTCTGCGCTCACGCAAGCGTCTGTCAATTTGTATAGCCAATGACAAAGAATCATTGAGACCAGAGGGGACAGGGAATCCCACCATAACATCCTTTTCATTCTCTGACAGCCCCTTCCGAAAAAGGGCTGCCAAAGCATCATCATTCCAATTGGTCAGGACTGCCCACTTTCGGAATTTCTGACAGTACAACTCAGCGTCTTCAAGACCCTGATTTAATGCCAACAAGGTTTTTTCAGCTTGATCAGTGACATTAGGTTTATCGTACAATAACCCCAGAGCCAGAAAAAATACATCAACATCATTCAAAACAGGATCCCCAGGTGTCAGGGAAAAAAGCCCAATCTTGAGGGTCGCCGCGCAGGAGAGAGATGTCAATTTGAACCTGCTGTGCTGCGCTCCCCGAGGACTTAGGCTTTAAGGCAAAAACAACTTACAGTTATTTTTGAAATTCAGAAATTTAGCCCGATCCCACAAAAACAAATCTGGCATGGGAATCCTAGGTTCCACAACCGGCAACCTAGCAAGATAGGTAGCAATACTCCGAACCTCAGTTGCAAGCTGATCCACACGGCCAGACAACTGTGCAAACTACATTGAGAGAAAAAAAAATCCTCCTCAGCACCCAGAGAAAAAGAGGGAAAAAATGCAACCAACAGAAAAAAAAAAAAATCTCTGACAGCTCTGACAACTTCTTTTTTTTTCCACACTATTTTTCCCTTCTGTGAGTACCATATAATTTTCAGTTTGGGAAAAAAACAAAAACGGCAATACACCAGAGAGGCTGGAACCTATTGGATTGCAGTAACCTGAGCTAACCACACAACTAGAGGTAGCCCTGGAGCGTTCCTACGTTGATCCTAGACACCTCGTCACAGCCTGAGAGATAACTACACCTAAAGGCAGAAAGATGAAAGCTATCTGCCCCAGAGCAGATCCCCAAAGAAAATAGGAAGCCCCCAAACATGTAATGGCGGTTAGACAAGAAGAAGCACGGACACAGACAGAAAATAGAATGAGCAAACGCTGGGGCCCAATCTGTCTAGACAGAAAAGTACAGGAAAGCATTCTGACTGCAATCCAACAAAAAACCCTAAAAAATACCAACTCTTCTGATTGCAAAAACACCTGAGATCACACGATCTCCACCACCTAAATCAGATCTCTGGTGTAACAAAACTGAGCCGCAGCCACTGAAAAAACAGGAAAAAGCAAATGAACAAATAACAGTGGCTACAGATAAACTGAGAGGAGCTCAGGCCCCAGGAGGGGACCCGGCTGACCTCCATAAAAGTGCAGAAAATTATGCAAAAAGCAAGCACAAAAAGAAAAGCAGAAAATATCTTATCTGAAAGCAACAGATGAATGCAAGACTCTAGCAAACTTCCAAATGAACCAGGAACCACAATAGAGACAAGAACAATTGATCACCTACGACCATCATGGGAGGGAACCTCCCTTATATCAGTCCAGTCAGTGATTCCAGATTGCCAATCCTTCGCTGTAAGGTTCAATACTGTCTGTAACCACCAGAGGGAGCATCTGCTCAGAAACCATCTCTAGCACATTCATAACAGGAGTGATTTAGCCTGTCCAGTACCAGAAGTTGTAAAAATGCTGTGCAATTGCTCACTGCAGCAGAATGAAAATACTGTTCATCCCTCATATCATACCTGTCTCACAACCCTTTACAGCTGTTCAGTACTTTCAATTCTCTCCTGTGTACACCAGCTCCCCTTCCATCTCCTCTCATTTCAGCTGAATACTTTGCCTCACCTCCTGTGAACTTGACACAATAACGTCCCACCTCATTCCAAACTTTACCACAGTCTTCATCACAAGCCTTACCCACCTCTTTAACCTGTCACTAACAACTGGCATCTTCCCTCCTGATTGAAACATACCATGAAACATCCTTAAAAAGCCCTCCTGTGACCCATCCTCTTTGTCCTGCTATCACCCCATATCTTTTGTCCCTTATGCTTCCAAACTACTGTAACAACACATCCATTTTGAACTGTCCTCCCACCTCTCCTCTTGCTCTCTCTTTGACCGCTTACAATCTGGCTTAAGACCGCACCATTCCACTGAAATTGCCCTGATTAAAGTTACCAACAAACTACTACCCCCAAATGAAAGCAACGCTAGTTTGTCCTCCTTCTTCTCCTGGAACTGACATCTGCTTTTGACACAGTGCACCATTCCCTCTTACTACAGACATTCTCATCTGTTGACATTACAGACTTGGCCCTTGTTGGATCTCCTCGTACCTCAAAGACAGGACATTCAGTGTCTCCCACTCACACACACCTCCTCATCTCGCCCACTATGTGTTGGTGTCCACCAAGGTTCAGTTGTAGGATCTGGCACTATGCTTCGAGCACATGCATGCTTCCTCTCTTTTAAAGGCTCCTCCTCCAATATGGAAGTGCCTAACATTGTTATTTTGATCTGCATGATTGGTTCTTGTTAGGTTCTCCATGTCGGCCCATCTGCTTGTCTATTCTGTACCTGTCTGCTCTTACCTGTCTGTGTCCGTCTGCTTGTACCTATCTGTGCTCTTCTGTCCATCAGCTGGTCCAGATCGCACCTGCCATTGCCCATTTGTCTAACACACGGTCCAGCCAGCACCTGCGGGTGCTTTTCTGTTCCTCTGCCCGTCCCATCTGCACCCGTGTTTCCAGAGTCCCTACAGTTCCTGCCTGCATTCTTTATCCCTCATGTAGGGGGTTATGTTGTGAATGGGTTTGAGATGAGTTCTGAGCAGAGGCTCCCTCTGGTGGTTACAAGCAGTGCTAGTCTGTCCAGTGAAGATTATGAGGACTGGGAATCAGGTGTTACTGACTGGTCTTATATAAGGGAGTCACCTTCCCATCAGGGTTGCCGGTGATCAATTGTTCTGGTCTGAATCCTTTATTCCAGTTTCTCTTGTAGCCTGCTGTGTCGTGTCTGCATCTCCTGCTAACAGATAAGACTTTTTCTTCTTTTGTGTTTGTGCTATATTTTTGCATTTTGTCCTGCACTTCTGTGGGGGCCTTCAGGGTCCCCTCCGGGGGCTTCTGCTCTCTCAGTTTTGTTCAGCCACTGTTGTTTGTACTTTTGCTTTTTCCAGTTTTTTCAGTGGCTGCTGTTTTGATTTTGTTACACCAGAGAACTAATTTAGGTGGAGGAGGTCGTGTGATCTCAGGTGTTTTTGAGGTTAGTGGAGTTGGTGCCTTTCGGGGTTTTCTGGGATTGCAGTGGGTGCCCTTCCTATCCTTTTCTGTTTAGTTAGTTTGGGCCCCAGCGTTTGCTCGTGCTGTTTTCTTTCTGTGTCAGTGTTTCGTCTTGTCTGGCCGCCATTGCATGTTTGGGGGCTTTCTGTTGTCTTTGGGGTTCTGCTCCGGGGCAGATAGCTTTCCTATTTCTATCTTTGGGTGTAGTTAGTTTCTCAGGCTGTGACGAGGCGTCTAGGACCAACGTAGGAACGCTCCACGGCTGCCTCTAGTTGTGGTGGTTAGTCAGGGTACTGCAATCTCATAGATTCCAACTGCTCTGGTGTATTGCCTTTTTTACCTGCACTCCTCAGCTACCAAATCAAAACAGTATCACCGGCCATAACTGAAAATTGTGTGGTACTCACAGAAGGGAAAAATATTGTGAAAGAAAAAAAAAGGTTGTCAGAGTTGTCAGAGATATTTTTCTGTTTGTTGCATTTTTTTTTTTTTTTTCCCTCTGTATCTCTGGGTGCTGGGGAGGATCTTTTCTCTCAATGGAGTTTGCACAGTTGTCTGGCCGTGTGGATCAGCTTGCCACTGAAGTTCGGAGTATTGCTACCTATCTTGCTAGGTTGCCTGTTGTGGAACCTAGGATTCCCATGCCAGATTTGTTTTTAGGGGATCGAGCTAAGTTTCAGAATTTCAAAAATAATTGTAAATTGTTTTTTGCCTTGAAGTTTAGGTCCTCAGGGAACGCAGCGCAGCAGGTTCAAATTATCATCTCTCTCCTGCGCGGCGATCCTCAGGATTGGGCTTTTTCCCTGATACCTGGGGATCCTGTTTTGAGTGATGTTGATGCGTTTTTTCAGGCTTTGGGGTTATTGTACGATGAGCCTAATGTCACTGATCAAGCTGAAAAAACCTTGTTGGCCTTAAATCAGGGGCTTGATGACGCTGAGTTATACTGTCAGAGATTCCGTAGGTGGGCAGTCCTGACCAAATGGAATGACGACGCTTTGGCAGCCCTTTTCCGGAAGGGTCTGTCAGATAATGTAAAGGATGTTATGGTGGGATTCCCTGTCCCCTCTGGTCTCAATGATTCTATGTCATTAGCGATTCAAATTGACAGACGTTTGCGTGAGCGGAGAAGTATGCGTGGAATGGTGTTGCCTTGTGAACCAGCTTCTGAACCCATGCAGTGTGATAGAGTGGTGTCTGGGGCACAGCGTCATGAGTTTCGAAAGCGCAATGGGTTATGTTTCTACGGTGGTGATGCCTCTCATGCTATTTCAGTCTGCCCTAAGCGGGGAAGACGTTTTGCACGCTCAGATGTCTTGGGTAGTGTTCAGACTAAGTTTTTATTAACTGTCACTCTGATATGCTCTCTGTCCTCATTTTCTGCTCAGGCTTTCGTTGATTCTGGAGCAGCTATTAACCTGATGGATTATGATTTTGCTAAACGTTGTGGGTTTCCCTTGATACCCCTACAGAAGTCTATTCCCCTACTGGGGATCGATTCTACCCCTTTGGCTGAGAATAAACCCCAGTTTTCTACTCAGGTGATAATGAGGGTTGAACCTGATCACCAGGAGTGCTGCAAATTTTTGGTTCTATATAATCTGCATGACATTATCGTGCTGGGTTTCCCTTGGTTACAGTCTCATAATCCTGTTTTGGATTGGAAATCTGTGTCTGTAACCAGTTGGGGCTGCCAATGTGTTAATACCAACACTCCTGTTTTTTCTGCCTCCCCCAGGCTCAGGATGTTCCTGACTTTTTGATTGATTTTTCTGATGTGTTTAGCGAAAGTAAATCTTCATCCTTGCCTCCCCATAGGAGCTATGACTGCGCTATTGAATTAGTGCGGGTAGTAAATTCCCTAAGGGTCGCCTTTTTAACTTGTCTGTACCTGAACATGACGCTATGCGGTCTTATATCAAGGAATCATTGGAGAAGGGTCATATCAGACCATCCTCTTCACCCTTAGGTGCCGGTTTTTTCTTTGTGGCCAAAAAGGATGGTTCATTGAGGCCGTGTATTGATTATCGTCTCTTGAACAATATTACTGTGAAATATCAATACCCGTTACCCTTGATTTCTGACCTGTTTTCCAGGGTGAAAAACGCTACTTGGTTTACCAAGCTTGACCTCAGGGGGGCGTATAACCTTATTCGCATTAAGCACGGGGATGAATGGAAGACGGCATTCAATACCCCTGAAGGGCATTTTGAGTACCTGGTGATGCCCTTTGGGCTCACTAATGCTCCTTCCGTCTTCCAGTCCTTCATGAATGACATTTTCAGGGATTTTGTGGACAAATTTCTGATTGTTTATTTGGATGATATCTTGATTTTTTCTAATGACTGGGACTCTCATGTGAAACATGTTCGAACTGTATTCCAGATTTTGAGAGAGAATGCTCTGTATGTGAAGGGATCAAAGTGTCTTTTTGGCGTACAGAGGATCTCATTTCTGGGATTCATTTTGTCCCCATCTGTTATTGAAATGGACCCGGTCAAGGTTCAGGCCATCTGTGATTGGGTCCAACCTACTTCATTAAAGGCTCTTCAGAGATTTTTGGGTTTTGCCAATTTTTATCGTAAATTTATTGGTAATTTCTCGGTTATTGTTAAACCATTAACTGATTTGACCAGAAAGGGTTCTGATGTGGTGAATTGGCCTCCTGAGGCAGTCTTTGCATTTCAGGAACTTAAGCAGAGATTCACTTCTGCTCCTGTTCTACGGCAGCCTGATGTTTCTCTTCCATTTCAGGTGGAGGTTGATGCCTCTGAAATTGGGGCAGGTGCCGTTTTGTCCCAAAAAGATCCAGAGACCTCTAAAAGTAACCCTTGTGCCTTTTTCTCTCGAAAATTTTCTCCTACTGAACGTAATTATGACGTGGGTAATCGGGAGTTATTGGCCATGAAGTGGGCTTTTGAAGAGTGGAGACATTGGCTGGAGGGAGCCAAACATCAGGTGGTGGTCCTTACGGACCATAAGAATCTGGTCTATCTGGAATCTGCCAAGCGACTCAATCCTAGACAGGCCAGGTGGGCCTTGTTTTTCACACGTTTTAATTTTGTGGTTTCCTTTCTTCCTGGCACTAAGAATGTTAAGGCGGATGCCCTCTCGAGGAGCTTCCTTGCGGACTCTCCTGAGTTATCTGATCCTTCTGTTATTTTGATAGAGGGTGTAGTTCTTTCCGCCATCTCGCCCAATTTGAGACTTGCTCTGGAGGGGTGTCAGGAGGATAGGCCCGAGCGCTGCCCGGTTGGAAAATTGTTTGTCCCGGATCAGTGGAAGGGGAGTGTGATGTCTGAGATTCATTGTTCCGCATTGGCTGGGCATCCCGGAATTTTTGGTACCAGAGACTTGGTTAGTCGGTCCTTTTGGTGGCCTACCTTGTCTCGTGATGTCAGGGAATTTGTGCAGTCCTGCGGGACTTGCTCTCGCTCCAAGCCTTGCTCTCGCTCTAGTGGTTTGTTGATGCCATTACCTGTGCCCAAGAGACCATGGACCCATATTTCTATGGATTTAATTTCCGACCTTCCTGTTTCTCAGAGAATGACCACCATCTGGGTAATTTGTGATAGGTTTTCCAAAATGATACATCTTGTGCCATTACCTAAGTTGCCTTCCTCCTCTGAATTGGTGCCGTTTTTCCTTCAGCACGTGGTTCGTTTACACGGCATTCCTGAGAACATTGTGTCTGACAGAGGAGTCCAGTTTGTTTCCAGATTTTGGAGGACTTTTTGTTCTAAACTGGGTGTTCAATTGTCTTTCTCCTCGGCATTTCATCCTCAGACCAATGGTCAAACTGAGAGAACAAACCAGACATTGGAGACTTATCTAAGATGCTTTGTGTCTGCTGATCAGGATGACTGGGTCTCTTTTTTGGCTTTGGCTGAGTTTGCTCTTAATAATAGGGCTAGCTCTGCCACTTTGATGTCTCCGTTTTTCTGTAATTCTGGGTTTCACCCTCGATTTTCTTCAGGACAGACGGAGGCTTCTGTCTGTCCAGGTGTTGACTCTGTTGTGGAGCGTATGCAACAGATTTGGGACCAGGTAGTGGAGAGGTTGTCCCTCTCTCAGGACAGGGCCCAGCGATTTGCTAATCGGCATAGGACTGATGGTCCTCGATTTAAAGTGGGGGAGTTGGTCTGGTTGTCCTCAAAGAATATTCCTATGAGAGTGGCATCTCCTAAATTTAAGCCTAGGTTCATTGGACCTTATAAGATCATGGAGATTATTAATCCTGTTTCTTTTCGTTTGCTTCTTCCAGGGACATTTAAGATCCATAACGTGTTCCACAAGTCCTTGTTGAAGAGGTTTGTTGAGCCAGTGGTTCCTGCTGCTGTGCCTCCTGACCCTGTTTTGGTTGAGGGCAATCTGGAGTATGTGGTTGAGAAAATATTAGATTCTCGTTTTTCTAGACGGAAACTCCAGTATTTGGTTAAATGGAGAGGTTATGGTCAGGAAGACAATTCTTGGGTGTTTGCTTCGGACATCCATGCTAGGAGACTTATCCGTGCGTATCATAGAACTCATCCTGACCGACCTGGTTGCTCAAATGAGGGTTCGGTGACCCCTCCTCAAGGGGGGGTACTGTTGTGAAAGGGTTTGAGATGAGTTCTGAGCAGAGGCTCCCTCTGGTGGTTACAAGCAGTGCTAGTCTGTCCAGTGAAGATTGTGAGGACTGGGAATCAGGTGTTACTGACTGGTCTTATATAAGGGAGTCACCTTCCCATCAGGGTTGCCGGTGATCAATTGTTCTGGTCTGAATCCTTTATTCCAGTTTCTCTTGTAGCCTGCTGTGTCGTGTCTGCATCTCCTGCTAACAGATAAGACTTTTTCTTCTTTTGTGTTTGTGCTATATTTTTGCATTTTGTCCTGCACTTCTGTGGGGGCCTTCAGGGTCCCCTCCGGGGGCTTCTGCTCTCTCAGTTTTGTTCAGCCACTGTTGTTTGTACTTTTGCTTTTTCCAGTTTTTTCAGTGGCTGCTGTTTTGATTTTGTTACACCAGAGAACTAATTTGGGTGGAGGAGGTCGTGTGATCTCAGGTGTTTTTGAGGTTAGTGGAGTTGGTGCCTTTTGGGGTTTTCTGGGATTGCAGTGGGTGCCCTTCCTATCCTTTTCTGTTTAGTTAGTTTGGGCCCCAGCGTTTGCTCGTGCTGTTTTCTTTCTGTGTCAGTGTTTCGTCTTGTCTGGCCGCCATTGCATGTTTGGGGGCTTTCTGTTGTCTTTGGGGTTCTGCTCCGGGGCAGATAGCTTTCCTATTTCTATCTTTGGGTGTAGTTAGTTTCTCAGGCTGTGACGAGGCGTCTAGGACCAACGTAGGAATGCTCCACGGCTGCCTCTAGTTGTGGTGGTTAGTCAGGGTACTGCAATCTCATAGATTCCAACTGCTCTGGTGTATTGCCTTTTTTACCTGCACTCCTCAGCTACCAAATCAAAACAGGGTTAGCTATCACCATGTGTAGGTCAGCCATGGAGTAGAACCTGGTGCCACATTCTTGTCCCTCCATAGGTCGCAGTTTTTGCCTGCTGCCACTTATCCACATTGAAATTTGGTAGGCCACCTAGATACACCCCTCCAGGCTTTCAGAAGGATACGGCACAGTCTCCATCTCCTGGGTTGGCTGTAGTGGAAGAGGTGTCGGTCCCCGCTATACTAGTTCTACTCTATTGCAATTGATTTCTGTTGTGAATGGGTTTGAGATGAGTTCTGAACAGAGGCTCCCTCTGGTGGTTACAAGCTGTGCTAGTGAAGATTGTGGGGACTGGGAATCAGGTATTACTGACTGGTCTTATATAAGGGAGTCATTTTCCCATCAGGGTTGCCGGTGATCAATTGTTCTGGTCTGAATCCTTCATTCCAGTTTCCCTTGTAGCCTGCTGTGTCGTGTCTGCATCTCCTGCTTACAGATAAGACTTTTGCTTCTTTTGTGTTTATTCTATATTTTTGCATTTTGTCCTGCACTTCTTTGGGGGCCTTCAGGGTCCCTCCGGGGGCTTCTGCCCTCTCAGTTTAGTTCAGCCACTGAGTTTTGTTCTTTTGCTTTTTCCAGTTTTTTCAGTGGCTGCTGTTTTGATTTTGTTACACCAGAGAACTAATTTAGGTGGTAGAGGTCGTGTGATCTCAGGTGATTTTGAAATTAGTAGAGTTGGTGCTTTTCAGGGTTTTCTGGGATTGCAGTAAGTACCCTTCCTATCCTTTTCTATTTAGATAGTTTGGGCCCCAGCGTTTGCTCATACTATTTTCTTTCTGTGTCAGTATTTCCTCTTGTCTAACCGCCATTACATGTTTGGGGGCTTTCTGTTATCTTTGGGGTTCTGCTCCGGGGCAGATAGCTTTCCTATTTCTATCTTTAGGTGTAGTTAGTTTCTCAGGCTGTGACGAGGCGTCTAGGACCAACGTAGGAACGCTCCACGGCTGCCTCTAGTTGTGGTGGTTAGTCAGGGTACTGCAATCTCATAGATTCCAACTGCTCTGGTGTATTGCCTTTTTTACCTGCACTCCTCAGCTACCGAAACATAACAGTATCACCGGCCTAAAAAATTGAAAATTGTATGGTACTCACAGAAGGGAAAAAAAATATTGTGAAAGAAAAAAGGTTGTCAGAGTTGTCAGAGATATTTTTCTGTTTGTTGCATTTTTTTTTTTTCCTCTGTATCTCTGGGTGCTGGGGAGGATCTTTTCTCCCAATGGAGTTTGCACAGTTGTCTGGCCGTGTGGATCAGCTTGCCACTGAGGTTCAGAGTATTGCTGCATATCTTGCTAGGTTGCCTGTTGTGGAACCTAGGATCCCCATGCCAGATTTGTTTTTAGGGGATCGAGCTAAGTTTCAGAATTTCAAAAATAATTGTAAATTGTTTTTTGCCTTAAAAATCTAAGTCCCCAGGAAACGCAGCGCAGCAGGTTCAAATTATCATCTCTCTCCTGCGCGGCGATCCTCAGGATTGGGCTTTTTCCCTGATACCTGGGGATCCTGTTTTGAGTGATGTTGATGCGTTTTTTCAGGCTTTGGGGTTATTGTACGATGAGCCTAATGTCACTGATCAAGCTGAAAAAACCTTGTTGGCCTTAAATCAGGGGCTTGATGACGCTGAGTTATACTGTCAGAGATTCCGTAGGTGGGCAGTCCTGACCAAATGGAATGACGACGCTTTGGCGGCCCTTTTCCGGAAGGGTCTGTCAGATAATGTAAAGGATGTTATGGTGGGATTCCCTGTCCCCTCTGGTCTCAATGATTCTATGTCATTAGCGATTCAAATTGACAGACGTTTGCGTGAGCGGAGAAGTATGCGTGGAATGGTGTTGCCTTGTGAACCAGCTTCTGAATCCATGCAGTGTGATAGAGTGGTGTCTGGGGCACAGCGTCATGAGTTTAGAAAGCGCAATGGGTTATGTTTCTACTGTGGTGATGCCTCTCATGCTATTTCAGTCTGCCCTAAGCGGGGAAGACGTTTTGCACGCTCAGTTGTCTTGGGTAGTGTTCAGACTAAGTTTTTATTAACTGTCACTCTGATATGCTCTCTGTCCTCATTTTCTGCTCAGGCTTTCGTTGATTCTGGAGCAGCTATTAACCTGATGGATTATGATTTTGCTAAACGTTGTGGGTTTCCCTTGATACCCCTGCAGAGGTCTATTCCCCTACTGGGGATCGATTCTACCCCTTTGGCTGAGAATAAACTCAGTTTTCTACTCAGGTGATAATGAGGGTTGAACCTGATCACCAGGAGTGCTGCAAATTTTTGGTTCTATATAATCTGCATGACATTATCGTGCTGGGTTTCCCTTGGTTACAGTCTCATAATCCTGTTTTGGATTGGAAATCTGTGTCTGTAACCAGTTGGGGCTGCCAATGTGTTAATACCAACACTCCTGTTTTTTCTGCCTCCCCCCAGGCTCAGGATGTTCCTGACTTTTTGTTTGATTTTTCTGATGTGTTTAGCGAAAGTAAATCTTCATCCTTGCTCCCATAGGAGCTATGACTGCGCTATTGAATTAGTGCCGGGTAGTAAATTCCCTAAAGGTCGCCTTTTTAACTTGTCTGTACCTGAACATGACGCTATGCGGTCTTATATCAAGGAATCATTGGAGAAGGGTCATATCAGACCATCCTCTTCACCCTTAGGTGCCGGTTTTTTCTTTGTGGCCAAAAAGGATGGTTCATTAAGGCCGTGTATTGATTATCGTCTCTTGAACAATATTACTGTGAAATATCAATACCCGTTACCCTTGATTTCTGACCTGTTTTCCAGGGTGAAAAACGCTACTTGGTTTACCAAGCTTGACCTCAGGGGGGCGTATAACCTTATTCGCATTAAGCACGGGGATGAATGGAAGACGGCATTCAATACCCTGAAGGGCATTTTGAGTACCTAGTGATGCCCTTTGGGCTCACTAATGCTCCTTCCGTCTTCCAGTCCTTCATGAATGACATTTTCAGGGATTTTGTGGACAAATTTCTGATTGTTTATTTGGATGATATCTTGATTTTTTCTAATGACTGGGACTCTCATGTGAAACATGTTCGAACTGTATTCCAGATTTTGAGAGAGAATGCTCTGTATGTGAAGGGATCAAAGTGTCTTTTTGGCGTACAGAGGATCTCATTTCTGGGATTCATTTTGTCCCCATCTGTTATTGAAATGGACCCGGTCAAGGTTCAGGCCATCTGTGATTGGGTCCAACCTACTTCATTAAAGGCTCTTCAGAGATTTTTGGGTTTTGCCAATTTTTATCGAAAATTTATTGGTAATTTCTCGGTTATTGTTAAACCATTAACTGATTTGACCAGAAAGGGTTCTGATGTGGTGAATTGGCCTCCTGAGGCAGTCTCTGCATTTCAGGAACTTAAGCAGAGATTCACTTCTGCTCCTGTTCTACGGCAGCCTGATGTTTCTCTGCCATTTCAGGTGGAGGTTGATGCCTCTGAAATTGGGGCAGGTGCCGTTTTGTCCCAAAAAGATCCAGAGACCTCTAAAAGTAACCCTTGTGCCTTTTTCTCTCGAAAATTTTCTCCTACTGAACGTAATTATGACGTGGGTAATCGGGAGTGGGCTTTTGAAGAGTGGAGACATTGGCTGGAGGGAGCCAAACATCAGGTGGTGGTCCTTACGGACCATAAGAATCTGGTCTATCTGGAATCTGCCAAGCGACTCAATCCTAGACAGGCCAGGTGGGCCTTGTTTTTCACACGTTTTAATTTTGTGGTTTCCTTTCTTCCTGGCACTAAGAATGTTAAGGCGGATGCCCTCTCGAGGAGTTTCCTTGCGGACTCTCCTGAGTTATCTGATCCTTCTGTTATTTTGAAAGAGGGTGTAGTTCTTTCCGCCATCTCGCCCAATTTGAGACTTGCTCTGGAGGGGTGTCAGGAGGATAGGCCCGAGCGCTGCCCTGTTGGAAAATTGTTTGTCCCGGACCAATGGAAAAAGACTGTGATGTCTGAGATTCATTGTTCCGCATTGGCTGGGCATCCCGGAATTTTTGGTACCAGAGACTTGGTTAGTCGGTCCTTTTGGTGGCCTACCTTGTCTCGTGATGTCAGGGAATTTGTGCAGTCCTGCGGGACTTGCTCTCGCTCCAAGCCTTGCTCTCGCTCTAGTGGTTTGTTGATGCCATTGCCTGTGCCAAGAGACCATGGACCCATATCTCTATGGATTTCATTTCCGATCTTCCTGTTTCTCAGAGAATGACCACCATCTGGGTAATTTGTGATAGGTTTTCCAAAATGATACATCTTGTGCCATTACCTAAGTTGCCTTCCTCCTCTGAATTGGTGCCGTTGTTCCTTCAGCACGTGGTTCGTTTACACGGCATTCCTGAGAACATTGTGTCTGACAGAGGAGTCCAGTTTGTTTCCAGATTTTGGAGGACTTTTTGTTCTAAACTGGGTGTTCAATTGTCTTTCTCCTCGGCATTTCATCCTCAGACCAATGGTCAAACTGAGAAAACAAACCAGACATTGGAGACTTATCTAAGATGCTTTGTGTCTGCTGATCAGGATGACTGGGTCTCTTTTTTGCCTTTGGCTGAGTTTGCTCTTAATAATAGGGCTAGCTCTGCCACTTTGATGTCTCCGTTTTTCTGTAATTCTGGGTTTCACCCTCGATTTTCTTCAGGACAGACGGAGGCTTCTGTCTGTCCAGGTGTTGACTCTGTTGTGGAGCGTATGCAACAGATTTGGGACCAGGTAGTGGAGAGGTTGTCCCTCTCTCAGGAGAAGGCCCAGCGGTTTGCTAACCGGCATAGGACTGATGGTCCTCGGTTTAAAGTGGGGGACTTGGTCTGGTTGTCCTCAAAGAATATTCCTATGAGAGTAGCATCTCCTAAATTTAAGCCTAGGTTCATTGGACCTTATAAAATCATGGAGATTATTAATCCTGTTTCTTTTCGTTTGCTTCTTCCAGGGACATTTAAGATCCATAACGTGTTCCACAAGTCCTTGTTGAAGAGGTTTGTTGAGCCAGTGGTTCCTGTTGCTGTGCCTCCTGACCCTGTTTTGGTTGAGGGCAATCTGGAGTATGTGGTTGAGAAAATATTGGATTCTCGTTTTTCTAGACGGAAACTCCAGTATTTGGTTAAATGGAGAGGTTATGGTCAGGAAGACAATTCTTGGGTGTTTGCTTCGGACATCCATGCTAGGAGACTTATCCGTGCGTATCATAGAACTCATCCTGACCGACCTGGTTGCTCAAATGAGGGTTCGGTGACCCCTCCTCAAGGGGGGGGTACTGTTGTGAATGGGTTTGAGATGAGTTCTGAACAGAGGCTCCCTCTGGTGGTTACAAGCTGTGCTAGTGAAGATTGTGGGGACTGGGAATCAGGTGTTACTGACTGGTTTTATATAAGGGAGTCATTTTCCCATCAGGGTTGCCGGTGATCAATTGTTCTGGTCTGAATCCTTCATTCCAGTTTCCCTTGTAGCCTGCTGTGTCGTGTCTGCATCTCCTGCTTACAGATAAGACTTTTGCTTCTTTTGTGTTTATTCTATATTTTTGCATTTTGTCCTGCACTTCTTTGGGGGCCTTCAGGGTCCCCTCCGGGGGCTTCTGCCCTCTCAGTTTAGTTCAGCCACTGAGTTTTGTTCTTTTGCTTTTTCCAGTTTTTTCAGTGGCTGCTGTTTTTGTTACACCAGAGAACTAATTTAGGTGGTAGACGTCGTGTGATCTCAGGTGATTTTGAAATTAGTAGAGTTGGTGCTTTTCAGGGTTTTCTGGGATTGCAGTAAGTACCCTTCCTATCCTTTTCTATTTAGATAGTTTGGGCCCCAGCGTTTGCTCATACTATTTTCTTTCTGTGTCAGTATTTCCTCTTGTCTAACCGCCATTACATGTTTGGGGGCTTTCTGTTATCTTTGGGGTTCTGCTCCGGGGCAGATAGCTTTCCTATTTCTATCTTTAGGTGTAGTTAGTTTCTCAGGCTGTGACGAGGCGTCTAGGACCAACGTAGGAACGCTCCACGGCTGCCTCTAGTTGTGGTGGTTAGTCAGGGTACTGCAATCTCATAGATTCCAACTGCTCTGGTGTATTGCCTTTTTTACCTGCACTCCTCAGCTACCGAAACATAACAGATTTCACTTTGTTGGTTTCTGCCACTAATTTTTGTAAATGTGTAGACTCCTGGTTGGGGCTCTTTCATGTGTGTTGCCTGTCTCAGTAGACCTACAAGATGGTCAGACCTCCAATTCCTTGGAGTCAACTACCCTTGTTATAATTCTTAGATTTTTCTGAAAATAGTAGTCTACAAAATTTATATGATATTTGTGCCACCTGAGTGGGGCTGAGCATGAAAGCAGATTGAGCTGTTGCATGCGGTGTCATGCCTCCCAGCACAGGAAGCCTACAATGATTCCTCACTCACCTCACCTTACTGTGACAATCTATTGAAAGCTGTAAATGATGGCCCAGACCCCGATACCTCATGTCTGGCTGATTTCTGAGGTGTCATGCTACAATCTGTACTGTGGGTGAATTGAGGCCACTTTCCTAGTGTCTGTCCCTCATTTGATATGTTTTGGCAGCTTTTGGAAGCCGTTATATGGTGTTGTGCACATGTTTGCTTTTGATTCCTATTGATTTGAAGTGTTTCGGCGAATATTCGATGAATAAATTGGCGAATATTGCAAATTTGGCGATTGTAAATATTGAAATATTTGCTCATCTCTAGTCAACCACACACCATGGACTTAGACTTTATGGAAGCTCTTGCCACATGAGCGTTTTATGTCTGCACTATCTTTAAGATGATGCCCATATTCTTAGGGTTAAAAATAGTGCTGACTACTGGGTTACCACTCTGTTAGATCCATAGTACAGGAATAAATTTAGATAATAAGTTTGAGGACGGAGAGGCTTTGGAGAGATAAAGTACCTATTAACAAAATGGGGAGTACCCAAAATGAGCCCTCACTAAGAAGCCTAAAAAGTAACTTTTATTAATTAAATAAATTAAAATTAGCTAGAGTATAAAAAATCTGTCACTAATCTGCTGATATATATCAATTTTATTATTAGATTGCTCACTGCTAAATTTTAAGTGAATTTGGTTGCACCCCATGGTGCCAACCCCTATTTTGCAGAATAGAACAAAGAGTTTAGCAGACCAGTCCCCCAACATGTTTCACTGCCAATCTGGCATCATCACTGGTTGGGACATAGGCTAGAAAGGTGGCCGGCCATACAAGCCATCTATATATAGCCTTCGTGTGACATAGGAACCAATTGGATGAATTTTTCCTCATTGCAGGAAGTGATACCAAACATATTCGTTAAATCAGCGTTCTCAACACAATTGGTGAATAGGTAAATCTATGCTTTTGTGAGAAACCCTCAGTGATTGGATATAGATCAGGGACGTCTTACGTCATGGTTACTAGAACGTGTCGTGATGGATAAGCACATCTGGCTGTCCTCTGAAAGTGAAGACTGCCTAACTGTCATCAAAATGGACAAGTCATGGATCTCCAAAGATTTTTGCACCCCAGTCGCAGACTGGGAAGACGAGGTGATGTTATAGTTTTTAGTGTCATGCAATGATCTTGCATTATTACAGTCTGTGACACCTTTGTCTTGGCTTGTGTGCCTGCGGTTGCTACTGCTGCTGATGATGTAAACAATTTTTTGAAAGGTGAGGTTGTGTGTGTGGATCTGTTGTGTCGCAAATGGTGGAAGGTGTGTCAGAGGCCTATTATAATATTTCTAATCTGTGGAAATTGATGCCATTTTAGTGCTGTGTGACAATAATTTTTTTGAAATGTGGAGTTTCCAAGTTTGGTTTCCATCTGGTGGGTTGCCTGTAGTAGAAGGTGTGTCAGAGACCTATTATACTGTTTCAACTCTGTGGAAATTGAAATTGATGCCACTTTAGTGGTGTGTGGCAATAATTTTTTGAAATGGGGATACTCCAAGTTGGGTCTCCATCTGGTGGGTTGCCTGTGTTAGTAGGGCACCCAGACAGGCAGGCTCTCACTTACTTTTCAGTCAACTACCTTTCATTTTTCTATGAATATTACTGCATGAAACTGATGTTTGTGCCATCTGACTTTTAACCACCAGGTCCTTATTGAAACTTCAACTCCAAGCTGTAAATGCTTGGCCAGACCCTAAAACCTTATGCTTGGCTCATGGCTGACTGCTGTTGTGCTATTTGCAAATTTCTACTGTGGGTTAATTGATGCCTCTTTTCATGTTGTCTGCCCTTGATTTTAGCTGTTTAGGAAGCTTTTTGTCACCCCTTAGGGTGTTGTCAATACATTTGGTGTGGCCTCCCATTGAATCTAATGGGGTTTTAAACTTTCGGCGAATCAAATTGAACAAAACCTTGAAAGGTTTGCTCATCTCTGTCTTTCAGCAGGTTTTTACTATGTACACTGCGAGCAGAATTATTAGGCAAATGAGTATTTTGATCACATCATCCTTTTTATACATGTTGTCCTACTCCAAGCTTTATAGGCTTGAAAGCCAACTGCCAATTATGTAAATCAGGTGATTTGCATCTCTGTAATGAGGAGGGGTGTGGTCTAATGACATCAACACCCTATATAAGGTGTGCTTAATTATTAGGCAACTTCCTTTCCTTTGGCTAAATGGGTCAGAAGAGAGATTTGACGGACTCTGAAAAGTCAAAAATTGTGAAATGTCTTGCAGAGGGATGCAGCAGTCTTGAAATTCCAAACTTTTGAAGCGTGATCACCGAACAATCAAGCGCTTCATGGCAAATAGCCAACAGGGTCGCAAGAAGCGTGTTGATAAAAAAAGCGCAAAATAACTGACCATGAATTGAGGAAAATCAAGCGTGAAGCTGCCAAGATGCCATTTGCCACCAGTTTTGCCATATTTCAGAGCTGCAACGTTACTGGAGTATCAAAAAGCACAAGGTGTGCCATACTCAGGGACATGGCCAAGGTAAGGAAGGCTGAAAAACGACCACCTTTGAACAAGAAACATAAGATAAAAAGTCAAGACTGTGCCAAGAAATATCTTAAGACTGATTTTTCGAAGGTTTTATAGACTGATGAAATGAGAGTGACTCTTGATGGGCCAGATGTATGTGCCCTAGGCTGGATCAGTAAAGGGCAGACAGAAAGCTCCACTCCGACTCAGACGCCAGCAAGGTGGAGGTGGGGTACTGGTATGGGCTGGTATCATCAAAGATGAACTTGGGGGACCTTTTCGGGTTGAGGATGGAGTGAAGCTCAACTCCCAGACCTACTGCCAGTTTTTGGAAGACACCTTCTTCAAGCAGTGGTACAGGAAGAAGTCAGTATCGTTCAAGAAAAACATGATTTTCATGCAGGGCAATGCTCCATCACATGCAACCAAATACTCCACAGCGTGGCTGGCCAGTAAAGGTCTAAAAGAAGAAAAAATAATGATATGGCCCCCTTGTTCACCTGATCTGAACCCCATAGAGAACCTGTGGTCCCTGATAAAATGTGAGATCTACAGGGAGGGAAAACAGTACACCTCTCGGAACAGTGTCTGGGAGGCTGTGGTGGCTGCTGCACGCAATGTTGATCATAAACAGATCAAGCAACTGACAATCTATGGATGGAAGGCTTTTGGGTGTCATCGTAAAGAAAGGTGGCTATATTGGTCACTGATTTTTTTGTATTTGTTTTTGAATGTCAGAAATGTTTATTTCTTAATTTTGTGTTGTTATATTGGTTTACCTGGTGAAAATAAACAAGTGAGATGGGTATATATTTGGTTTTTATTAAGTTGCCTAATAATTCTGCACAGTAATAGTTTCCTGCACAAACAGATATCCTCCTAAGATAGCCAAATATAAAAAAAGACCACTCATACTTCCAAAAATATTAAGCTTTGATATTTAGGAGTCTTTTGGGTTGATTGAGAACATAGTTGTTCAATAATAAAAATAATCCTCTCAAATACAACTTGCCTAAATTCTGCACACGGTGTAATATGAGGACAGCACGCTGTAGGGGGTTAAAATACATATTTCAGTTATACCTCTCTTATTTTAATTATTATTTATTATTAATAATTATTGTTCCATGCGCTTTACATGTGAAAAGGAGTATACATAATGAAAAACAAGAACAATAATCTTAAATCATTGACTGATACAGGATGAGAGAGGACCTCGCCCGCGAGGGCTCACAATCTGAAACGCATAGGTGAGTATACACTAGGTGATGACGTCTTATCAAGCTCCATTGTTTGCTTGCAGTGATTGCTTAAAGGGTACTTCACACATAGCGAGATCGTTAGCGAGATTGCTGAAACGTCACAGGTTTTGTGACGCAACAGCGACCTCGCCTGCGATCTCGCTACGTGTGACACATAGCGGCGTGTTATGTTACGGTAGCTGAGGAGTGCAGGTAAAAAAGGAAATACACCAGAGCAGTTGGAATCTATGAGATTGCAGTACCCTGACTAACCACCACAACTAGAGGCAGCCGTGGAGCGTTCCTACGATGGTCCTAGACGCCTCGTCACAGCCTGAGAAACTAACTACACCTAAAGATAGAAATAGGAAAGCTATCTGCCCCGGAGCAGAACCCCAAAGATAATAGAAAGCCCCCAAACATGTAATGGCGGTTAGACAAGAGGAAATACTGACACAGAAAGAAAATAGTAAGAGCAAAAGCTGGGGCCCAAACTATCTAAATAGAAAAGGACAGGAAGGGTACTTACTGCAATCCCAGAAAACCCTGAAAAACACCAACTCTACTAATTTCAAAATCACCTGAGATCACACGACCTCTACCACCTAAATTAGTTCTCTGGTGTAACAAAAACAGCAGCCACTGAAAAAACTGCAAAAAGCAAAAGTACAAAACACAGTGGCTGGACTAAACTGAGAGGGCAAAAGCCCCCGGAGGGGACCCAGAAGGCCCCCACAGAAGTGCAGGACAAAATGCAAAAATATAGCAAAAACACAAAATAAGAAATTGTCTTATCTGATAGCAGGAGATGCAGACACGACACAGCAGGCTACAAGGGAAACTGGAAAGAAGGATTCAGACCAGAACAATTGATCACCGGCAACCCTGATGGGAAAATGATTCCCTTAAATAAGACCAATCAGTAACACCTGATTCCCAATCCTCACTAGTACCGCTTGTAACCACCAGAGGGAGCCTCTGCTCAGAACTCATCTCAAACCCATTCACAACAGTACCCCCCCCTTGAGGAGGGGTCACCGAACCCTCATTTGAGCAACCAGGTCGGTCAGGATGAGTTCTATGATACGCACGGATAAGTCTCCTAGCATGGATGTCCGAAGCAAACACCCAAGAATTATCTTCCTGACCATAACCTCTCCATTTAACGAAATACTGGAGTCTTCGTCTAGAAAAACGAGAATCCAATATTTTCTCAACCACATACTCCAGATTGCCCTCAACCAAAACAGGGTCAGGAGGCACAGCAGCAGGAACCACTGGCTCAACAAACCTCTTCAACAAGGACTTGTGGAACACGTTATGGATCTTAAATGTCCCTGGAAGAAGCAAACGAAAAGAAACAGGATTAATAATCTCCATGATCTTATAAGGTCCAATGAACCTAGGCTTAAATTTAGGAGATGCTACTCTCATAGGAATATTCTTTGAGGACAACCAGACCAAGTCCCCCACTTCAAACCGAGGACCATCAGTCCTATGCCGGTTAGCAAACCGCTGGGCCTTCTCCTGAGAGAGGGACAACCTCTCCACTACCTGGTCCCAAATCTGCTGCATACGCTCAACAACAGAGTCAACACCTGGACAGACAGAAGCCTCCGTCTGTCCTGAAGAAAATCGAGGGTGAAACCAAGAATTACAGAAAAACGGAGACATCAAAGTGGCAGAGCTAGCCCTATTATTAAGAGCAAACTCAGCCAAAGGCAAAAAAGAGACCCAGTCATCCTGATCAGCAGACACAAAGCATCTTAGATAAGTCTCCAATGTCTGGTTTGTTCTCTCAGTTTGACCATTGGTCTGAGGATGAAATGCCGAGGAGAAAGACAATTGAACACCCAGTTTAGAACAAAAAGTCCTCCAAAATCTGGAAACAAACTGGACTCCTCTGTCAGACACAATGTTCTCAGGAATGCCGTGTAAACGAACCACGTGCTGAAGGAACAACGGCACCAATTCAGAGGAGGAAGGCAACTTAGGTAATGGCACAAGATGTATCATTTTGGAAAACCTATCACAAATTACCCAGATGGTGGTCATTCTCTGAGAAACAGGAAGATCGGAAATGAAATCCATAGAGATATGGGTCCATGGTCTCTTGGGCACAGGCAATGGCATCAACAAACCACTAGAGCGAGAGCAAGGCTTGGAGCGAGAGCAAGTCCCGCAGGACTGCACAAATTCCCTGACATCGCGAGACAAGGTAGGCCACCAAAAGGACCGACTAACCAAGTCTCTGGTACCAAAAATTCCGGGATGCCCAGCCAATGCGGAACAATGAATCTCAGACATCACACTCTTTTTCCATTGGTCCGGGACAAACAATTTTCCAACAGGGCAGCTCTCGGGCCTATCCTCCTGACACCCCTCCAGAGCAAGTCTCAAATTAGGCGAGATGGCGGAAAGAACTACACCCTCCTTCAAATAACAAAGGGATCAGATAGCTCAGGAGAGTCCGCAAGGAAACTCCTCGAGAGGGCATCCGCCTTAACATTCTTAGTGCCAGGAAGAAAGGAAACCACAAAATTAAAACGTGTGAAAAACAAGGCCCACCTGGCCTGTCTAGGATTGAGTCGCTTGGCAGATTCCAGATAGACCAGATTCTTATGGTCCGTAAGGACCACCACCTGATGTTTGGCTCCCTCCAGCCAATGTCTCCACTCTTCAAAAGCCCACTTCATGGCCAATAACTCCCGATTACCCACGTCATAATTACGTTCAGTAGGAGAAAATTTTCGAGAGAAAAAGGCACAAGGGTTACTTTTAGAGGTCTCTGGATCTTTTTGGGACAAAACGGCACCTGCCCCAATTTCAGAGGCATCAACCTCCACCTGAAATGGCAGAGAAACATCAGGCTGCCGTAGAACAGGAGCAGAAGTGAATCTCTGCTTAAGTTCCTGAAACGCAGAGACTGCCTCAGGAGGCCAATTCACCACATCAGAACCCTTTCTGGTCAAATCAGTTAATGGTTTAACAATAACAGAGAAATTACCAATAAATTTACGATAAAAATTGGCAAAACCCAAAAATCTCTGAAGAGCCTTTAATGAAGTAGGTTGGACCCAATCACAGATGGCCTGAACCTTGACCGGGTCCATTTCAATAACAGATGGGGACAAAATGAATCCCAGAAATGAGATCTTCTGTACGCCAAAAAGACACTTTGATCCCTTCACATACAGAGCATTCTCTCTCAAAATCTGGAATACAGTTCGAACATGTTTCACATGAGAGTCCCAGTCATTAGAAAAAATCAAGATATCATCCAAATAAACAATCAGAAACTTGTCCACAAAATCCCTGAAAATGTCATTCATGAAGGACTGGAAGACGGAAGGAGCATTAGTGAGCCCAAAGGGCATCACAAGGTACTCAAAATGCCCTTCAGGGGTGTTAAATGCCGTCTTCCATTCA
>JARQOD010001160.1:0-62218 GCA_033576555.1 Oophaga sylvatica | reverse complement strand
GTATTGAATTTCACAGTAATATGTTCAAGGACGTAATCAATACAGGCCTAATGAACCATTTTTTGAAAAAAGAAAAAACCGGCACCTAAGGTGAAGAGGATCCCCGATATACCCTCCCAATGATTCCTTAATAAGACCGCATAGCGCATGTTGGGGACAGACAATTAAAAAAGGACCCTTGGGGAATTTACACCTGGCACAATTAATAGCGCACCCCTAGCTCCTAGGGGAGGAAGGATGCAGATTTACTTTCGCTAACACATCAAAAAATAAAAAAAAAAGTGGGGAACCCCCTCCCCCTGGGGGGCAAAAAAAACAAGTTTGGTATTAACATTTTGGCAGCCCCAAGGTTACAGACACAGATTTCCAATCCAAAACAGTTATGAGACTGTAACCAAGGGAAACCCAGCACAAAAATGTCTGCAATTATAAAACCCAAAAAAATTTCAGCACCCCGGGGTTCATTAAAACCCTCTTTTTTCCCGATAAAAACTGGGTTTTCTCACCAAAGGGTAGAATCGACCCCAGGGGGGAAATAGTTTTCTGTAGGGTATAAAGGGAAATCCACAATTTAGCAAATCATAATCCATCAGGTTAATGCCTCCAAAAAAAAAACGAAACCTAGCAAAAATAGGACAGAGAGCAATCAAGTACTTTTAAAAAAAATTTTAGCTGACACTACCCAAGACAACTGGCGTGCAAAACGTTTTCCCCCCTTTAGGGCAGACTGAAATAGCAGGGAGGCACCCCCACGTAAAACATAACCCTTTGCGCTTTAAAAATCATGACGCGTCCCCAGACACCACTCCATCACACTGCATGGGCTCGCACTCCCCCCAAAAAAGGCAACACCCCCACCATACTTCCCGCTCACCAAACTCTGTCAATTTGAATCGCTAATGACATAAAAACATTGAACCAAGGGACGGGGAACCCACCAAACATCCTTTACATTACCACAGACCCTTCCGGGAAAAAGGGGGCCGCCAAAGCGTCGTCATTCCATTTGGTCAGGACTGCCCCCTACGGAATTCTGAAGTATAACTCAGCGTCACAAGCCCCTGATTTTAAGCAACAAGGCTTTTTTCATTTGATCGTATATTAGGCCATCTACAATAACCCCCCCAAACCTGAAAAAATACATCAACATCACCAAAAAAGGACCCCCGGTGTCGGGAAAAAAACCCCTCCTGAGGATCGCCGCGCGGAAGAGATAAATTTTTTAACCTGCGCGCTGTTTTTCCGGGGGCTTAGTTTTTAAAGGGAAAAAAAATTTTCAATTTTTTTTAAAATTTTCTAACTTACTCATCCCCTGAAAAAAATCGGGGATGGGATCCTGGGTTTTCCCAACGGGGAACCTACAAGATATGCAGAATACCCGAACCTCATGGCAACTGACCACACGGCCAACAATGTGCAAACTCCATTGGGGAAAAGACCTCCCCAGCACCCAGAAAAAAGGGGGAAAAAAAAAAAAAAAAAAAAAAGCAACAAACAAAAAAAATCTCTGACAACTTTTTTTCCTTTTAAAAATTTTTTTTTTCCCTTCTTGAGCCAAACAATTTTTTTGGCCTATCTGTTATGTTACGGTAGCGGGGATGCAGGAAAAAAGGGGAAATACCCAAAAGGCATTGGAACTATAGATTGCAGTACCCTGAAAAACCACCACAACAAGGGGCAGCCGGGATTTTTCCTCATGGTCCTAGACGCCTCGTCACAGCCTGAGAAACAACTACACCTAAAGATAAAATGGAAGTTTCTCCCCGGACAAACCCCCCAAAGATAATAGAAACCCCCAAACATTAATGGGTTAGACAAGAGGAAATATGACACAGAAAAAAATAGAAAGCAAAAGCTGGGGCCCCCAAAAATCTAAATAAAAAGGACGGAAGGTATTACTGCAATCCCAAAAACCCGAAAAACACCAACCACTAATTTAAAAAACACCCGAGAACACACGACCTCACCACCAAATTTTCCTGGTTTAAAAAAACAGCACCCCCTAAAAAACCAAAAACAAAAGTAAAAACCAGTGGGGGACTAAACTGAGGGGGCAAAACCCCCGGGGGGGCCCGAAGCCCCCACAAAGTGCAGGAAAAAGCAAAAAAAACAAAAACAAAAAAAAAAATTGTTTATCTGATAGCAGGAGATGCGAAACGACACAGCGGCAAAGGGAAAAAGGAAAAAGGATTCAACCAAAAAATTGACACCGGCCCCCCCTGATGGGAAAATGTTTTCCCAAATAAGACCAATCAAACACCTGTTTTTCCCAAAAAAATCCTAGTCCCCCCTTTTAACCCCAAGGGGCCTCTGCCAGAACCATCTAAACCCATCAAAAACCCCCCCCTTTAAGGGGTCACCGAACCCCATTTTAGCAACCCGGTGGGGCAGATGATTCTATATACGCAGGGGGAAATCCCTAGCTGGAGCCCAACAAACACCCAAGAATTATTTTCCTGCCAAAACCTCCCCTTTAACCAAAAACGGGGCTTCGTCAAAAAACGAGAACCAAAATTTTTCCAAAAACCCAACTCCAATGCCCCAACCAAAAACGGGTCAGAGCACACAGCGGGGAAACCCCGGCTCAACAAACCCTTCAACAAGGACTTTGGAAACTTATGGACTTAAAAAATCCCTGGAAAAGCAAACGAAAAGAAACAGGATTAATAATCTCCATATCTTAAAGGTCCAAAGAACCTAGCTTAAATTTAGGGATCTACTCCATAAATTTCTTGAGGCAACCAGACCAATCCCCCCCCCAAACCGAGGGGCCCCATCCAATGCCGGTTTTCAAACCACTGGGCCTTCTCCTGAGAGAGGGACAACCTCTCCACTACCTGGTCCCAAATCTGCTGCATACGCTCAACAACAGAGTCAACACCTGGACAGACAGAAGCCTCCGTCTGTCCTGAAGAAAATCGAGGGTGAAACCCAGAATTACAGAAAAACGGAGACATCAAAGTGGCAGAGCTAGCCCTATTATTAAGAGCAAACTCAGCCAAAGGCAAAAAAGAGACCCAGTCATCCTGATCAGCAGACACAAAGCATCTTAGATAAGTCTCCAATGTCTGGTTTGTTCTCTCAGTTTGACCATTGGTCTGAGGATGAAATGCCGAGGAGAAAGACAATTGAACACCCAGTTTAGAACAAAAAGTCCTCCAAAATCTGGAAACAAACTGGACTCCTCTGTCAGACACAATGTTCTCAGGAATGCCGTGTAAACGAACCACGTGCTGAAGGAACAACGGCACCAATTCAGAGGAGGAAGGCAACTTAGGTAATGGCACAAGATGTATCATTTTGGAAAACCTATCACAAATTACCAGATGGTGGTCATTCTCTGAGAAACAGGAAGATCGGAAATGAAATCCATAGAATATGGGTCCATGGTCTCTTGGGCACAGGCAATGGCATCAACAAACCACTAGAGCGAGAGCAAGGCTTGGAGCGAGAGCAAGTCCCGCAGGACTGCACAAATTCCCTGACATCGCGAGACAAGGTAGGCCACCAAAAGGACCGACTAACCAAGTCTCTGGTACCAAAAATTCCGGGATGCCCAGCCAATGCGGAACAATGAATCTCAGACATCACACTCTTTTTCCATTGGTCCGGGACAAACAATTTTCCAACAGGGCAGCGCTCGGGCCTATCCTCCTGACACCCCTCCAGAGCAAGTCTCAAATTAGGCGAGATGGCGGAAAGAACTACACCCTCCTTCAAAATAACAGAGGGATCAGATAGCTCAGGAGAGTCCGCAAGGAAACTCCTCGAGAGGGCATCCGCCTTAACATTCTTAGTGCCAGGAAGAAAGGAAACCACAAAATTAAAACGTGTGAAAAACAAGGCCCACCTGGCCTGTCTAGGATTGAGTCGCTTGGAGATTCCAGATAGACCAGATTCTTATGGTCCGTAAGGACCACCACCTGATGTTTGGCTCCCTCCAGCCAATGTCTCCACTCTTCAAAAGCCCACTTCATGGCCAATAACTCCCGATTACCCACGTCATAATTACGTTCAGTAGGAGAAAATTTTCGAGAGAAAAAGGCACAAGGGTTACTTTTAGAGGTCTCTGGATCTTTTTGGGACAAAACGGCACCTGCCCCAATTTCAGAGGCATCAACCTCCACCTGAAATGGCAGAGAAACATCAGGCTGCCGTAGAACAGGAGCAGAAGTGAATCTCTGCTTAAGTTCCTGAAACGCAGAGACTGCCTCAGGAGGCCAATTCACCACATCAGAACCCTTTCTGGTCAAATCAGTTAATGGTTTAACAATAACAGAGAAATTACCAATAAATTTACGATAAAAATTGGCAAAACCCAAAAATCTCTGAAGAGCCTTTAATGAAGTAGGTTGGACCCAATCACAGATGGCCTGAACCTTGACCGGGTCCATTTCAATAACAGATGGGGACAAAATGAATCCCAGAAATGAGATCTTCTGTACGCCAAAAAGACACTTTGATCCCTTCACATACAGAGCATTCTCTCTCAAAATCTGGAATACAGTTCGAACATGTTTCACATGAGAGTCCCAGTCATTAGAAAAAATCAAGATATCATCCAAATAAACAATCAGAAACTTGTCCACAAAACCCCTGAAAATGTCATTCATGAAGGACTGGAAGACGGAAGGAGCATTAGTGAGCCCAAAGGGCATCACAAGGTACTCAAAATGCCCTTCAGGGGTGTTAAATGCCGTCTTCCATTCATCCCCGTGCTTAATGCGAATAAGGTTATACGCCCCCCTGAGGTCAAGCTTGGTAAACCAAGTAGCGTTTTTCACCCTGGAAAACAGGTCAGAAATCAAGGGTAACGGGTATTGATATTTCACAGTAATATTGTTCAAGAGACGATAATCAATACACGGCCTTAATGAACCATCTTTTTTGGCCACAAAGAAAAAACCGGCACCTAAGGGTGAAGAGGATGGTCTGATATGACCCTTCTCCAATGATTCCTTGATATAAGACCGCATAGCGTCATGTTCAGGTACAGACAAGTTAAAAAGGCGACCCTTAGGGAATTTACTACCTGGCACTAATTCAATAGCGCAGTCATAGCTCCTATGGGGAGGTAAGGATGCAGATTTACTTTCGCTAAACACATCAGAAAAATCAAACAAAAAGTCAGGAACATCCTCAGCCTGGGGGGAGGCAGAAAAAACAGGAGTGTTGGTATTAACACATTGGCAGCCCCAACTGGTTACAGACACAGATTTCCAATCCAAAACAGGATTATGAGACTGTAACCAAGGGAAACCCAGCACGATAATGTCATGCAGATTATATAGAACCAAAAATTTGCAGCACTCCTGGTGATCAGGTTCAACCCTCATTATCACCTGAGTAGAAAACTGGGGTTTATTCTCAGCCAAAGGGGTAGAATCGATCCCCAGTAGGGGAATAGACTTCTGTAGGGGCATCAAGGGAAATCCACAACGTTTAGCAAAATCATAATCCATCAGGTTAATAGCTGCTCCAGAATCAACGAAAGCCTGAGCAGAAAATGAGGACAGAGAGCATATCAGAGTGACAGTTAATAAAAACTTAGTCTGACACTACCCAAGACAACTGAGCGTGCAAAACGTCTTCCCCGCTTAGGGCAGACTGAAATAGCATGAGAGGCATCACCACAGTAGAAACATAACCCATTGCGCTTTCGAAACTCATGACGCTGTGCCCCAGACACCACTCCATCACACTGCATGGGCTCAGCAGCTGGCTCACAAGGCAACACCACTCCACGCATACTTCTCCGCTCACGCAAACGTCTGTCAATTTGAATCGCTAATGACATAGAATCATTGAGACCAGAGGGGACAGGGAATCCCACCATAACATCCTTTACATTATCCGACAGACCCTTCCGGAAAAGGGCCGCCAAAGCGTCGTCATTCCATTTGGTCAGGACTGCCCACCTACGGAATCTCTGACAGTATAACTCAGCGTCATCAAGCCCCTGATTTAATGCCAACAAGGCTTTTTCAGCTTGATCAGTGATATTAGGCTCATCGTACAATAACCCCAAAGCCTGAAAAAATACATCAACATCACTCAAAACAGGATCCCCAGGTGTCATGGAAAAAGCCCAATCCTGAGGATCGCCGCGCAGGAGAGAGATGACAATTTGAACCTGCTGCGCTGCGTTTCCTGAGGACTTAGATTTTAAGGCAAGAAACAATTTACAATTATTTTTGAAATTCTGAAACTTAGCTCGATCCCCTGAAAACAAATCTGGCATGGGGATCCTAGGTTCCACAACAGGCAACCTAGCAAGATATGCAGCAATACTCCGAACCTCAGTGGCAAGCTGATCCACACGGCCAGACAACTGTGCAAACTCCATTGGGAGAAAAGATCCTCCCCAGCACCCAGAGATACAGAGGGAAAAAAAAAAAAAAAAAAAAATGCAACAAACAGAAAAATATCTCTGACAACTTTTCTTCCTTCAAAATATTTTTTCCCTTCTGTGAGTACCATACAATTTTTTTGGCCGGTGATACTGTTATGTTACGGTAGCTGAGGAGTGCAGGTAAAAAAGGAAATACACCAGAGCAGTTGGAATCTATGAGATTGCAGTACCCTGACTAACCACCACAACTAGAGGCAGCCGTGGAGCGTTCCTACGATGGTCCTAGACGCCTCGTCACAGCCTGAGAAACTAACTACACCTAAAGATAGAAATAGGAAAGCTATCTGCCCCGGAGCAGAACCCCAAAGATAATAGAAAGCCCCCAAACATGTAATGGCGGTTAGACAAGAGGAAATACTGACACAGAAAGAAAATAGTAAGAGCAAAAGCTGGGGCCCAAACTATCTAAATAGAAAAGGACAGGAAGGGTACTTACTGCAATCCCAGAAAACCCTGAAAAACACCAACTCTACTAATTTCAAAATCACCTGAGATCACACGACCTCTACCACCTAAATTAGTTCTCTGGTGTAACAAAAACAGCAGCCACTGAAAAAACTGCAAAAAGCAAAAGTACAAAACACAGTGGCTGGACTAAACTGAGAGGGCAAAAGCCCCCGGAGGGGACCCAGAAGGCCCCCACAGAAGTGCAGGACAAAATGCAAAAATATAGCAAAAACACAAAATAAGAAATTGTCTTATCTGATAGCAGGAGATGCAGACACGACACAGCAGGCTACAAGGGAAACTGGAAAGAAGGATTCAGACCAGAACAATTGATCACCGGCAACCCTGATGGGAAAATGATTCCCTTAAATAAGACCAATCAGTAACACCTGATTCCCAATCCTCACTAGTACCGCTTGTAACCACCAGAGGGAGCCTCTGCTCAGAACTCATCTCAAACCCATTCACAACAGCGGCGACCGGCACCCAGCTGCAATATCGCTGATCGTGCTGGAATGTCTTAGGCCATTTTTTGATCGTTGGTGTCGCGCTGGCCAGCATGCATCGCTGTGTTTGACGCCATAAAAACGACGAGCGACCTCGTTGGTGACTCAGAACTCAGCAACGCAGGCTTGATTTTGCTTTATCTTTGTCAGAATCGCTGCTGTGACAAGGCCCCAAAGACCGCTGAGGTCGTTATACGGATCGCTGTTTCATTGCTACTTTGTTGAGTAGATCTGCCTGTTTGACAACTTACTAGCGACCATGTAGCGACGTACCAGTGGTAGCAAAGAATCACTGAAGCATTTAAAGAGTTCTCAGTGTTCCAAAGACACAGCTAGCTATAAACTGAAAGCCACAGATTACTGATGGAAGTTCTTGGAAGTTCTCGAATTTGATATGTTCTTTAGTTGTCATACTTTACAGAGACTTTTTTCCTAAATTGATATACTGTATATGTTTTCAACGATCCATTTAATTAAACGTTTCATAAAGCAAGAGTTAACTCCACCAGACTCCCTCATGTCTGGATTACGCCTGTTCTCACATTACATATCAAGCATCGGATAACATAGAGGAGTGCTTGAGTCTCTTAGAGTTTCATAGAACATTTTTCCAAAATATGCAAATTAATAGTGAGTACTAAGATATTTTCCTACATTGGAGAATAGGTTGGCAATATACAAATCCAATCTTTTATAAAACTATTCAAACCTATTTGCAAACAGCATGGCATTTGATTGATACGACTGGAATAGAATTTACATCTTCTTCTCATCCAAGTTGACTTCAGTGTCAATTTTATATAATAACAAGTACACTGGAAAAGCTTAGCATACCAATAAGCCATAACTGAACCTTTCCATCATCTAAAGCTTTGTACAGATACAAATATGAGTAAAGCTTTGAATTACTTTTTTCTTCTTACAGATTTTGTTTCTTTGCTGATTATTGTTCCCGGCTACCTGTTCATCTTAGTTGTGAATTTTCTGGAGTGGATAAAGACCAAACGCCTTGAAATAAGAGATCAACTCAGCTCTGGATTGAGTATATTATGCTGTATTCATCGATTCCTACAACTAAGCGTCCACTACATTCTGTTTATCGAGGAGGTCCAAATGACCTTTTATCTATTGCTGACCACAACGTTTTTGCATCTGTCCCTTATTTTCTGTACTTTACTTTTCTCCATGTGGCTCGCTGTTCACTTCTGCTTGAAGGTTGTGAACATCAACCAAAAACTCTACCTCTATATTCAGCGTAGGTTCCCCAAGATGTTCCCATGGATCCTCCTTCCATCCGTCCTTGTTTCTTTACTTATAAGTGGTCCTGCTGCACAGAACATGGCACAGCAACACTCAACTTTTACTAACATTTCACTAAATTACTTACCTCCAAAATCATTTCCGTTTTTTCGATTGTATTTTGGGGCTTCCTCCATCTGCTTTTTTGTATTTTTGATTGCCATCATGTTTCTCCTCATATCTTTGTGTGAACACATTAGACTAAGAGCAGGGACTATTAAAGCTCATATGATCGCGGTGAAAACTTTGACCTCTTTACTGTTTGCTAATGTCTTATACTTAATTTTAGCTCTTTTATTGGTAGAAAATTTGGGTGGACAACTAGTGCTCCGCATTCTTCTCTTTTCATACACAGTTTTACATGTTCTTGCCTTACCACTGTTAATATATATCAACAGCAAATTACGAAATAAGTTTTGGTGTATTTGGTCTAAAATGCTGTTTTAAAAGTTCGACACAGATGATTCAATCAAAATAATAGAAGTGGAGCACGTTTAAGATAGGAAAGTAGCATGACTACATTGAAATGAAATGTGTCAGAGAATAACCTGCTGTTTAAATCTTTAATTTATTTTTAAATTTAAAAAAATGTTTGTAATTTCTTTTTCATATCACAATAGTAATTTTATTTTTAAATGTATTTTTAAAAATGTTTATTATTTTTCATATCACAATATGTTTCAAATATTTTTTTCATTTTAAATGTTTTTAAAAAATGTTATTTTTCAGATCACAAAAGAATATTTAAATCTTTTTTTATTTTAAATGTATGTTTAAAAAAAGTTAATATTTTTTTTTCATATGAATATATTATATTTAATTTAATCTTTAGCTTTATCTTAAATATATTTAATTTAAAAAAATTACATCACAATAGTATGTTTAAAATATTTTTTGCAATAATTTTAAATGTATAACAAAGGTTAATTGTTTTTCAAATCACAATATTATATTTAAATAATTGTATTTATTTTAAATGCGTTTTTACAAAATGTTGGTAATCTTTTCACATCAGAATAGTATGTTTAAATGAGCTCATTTTTGTTTTGAATGGATTTTAATAAAAGGCTGTTTTTAAATGAAGATAATATGTTTAGATCATTTTTTACTTTAACTGTACTTTATTTAAATGTTGGTATTTCAAAATATATATTAAAAAAGCATTCTTTAGAAATCTTGTGATTTTCAGATTGGCCACTGCGGCTCTTCTAGACTCATGTTTCCTGTCCTTTCAGGAAATCAACATGTACATTATATTAGCAGCAATGAACAGACTTAATCTTTCGCAGTGAATCATCTAAAGAGCACGTACAAAGGCCATTATGATGGGGTGAGGAGCAAGGAAAAAAATGACATCTTTTATTCTGAATGGTTGATCCTGCTTTAGCAGCTGTTTATGTTGGTTTTGCCTGTCATTATAATTCTGGCTGTGTTAATAATGAGTCTGATGAAAAATTTTCCTGTTAGGAAAAATGAGTACAAAATAGTCCTATTGAAAATTGTAAGATTTTATTTATTATTAAAACCACATCATGATATGAAAAAAAAGAACTGTACCAAAATTTTTTTAAAAAATATACTTATCACAAAATTCAAGCTTTATATGATAAGCTGTTTTTTTATTATATATTGCCTTGAATATAACGAGATAACAGGACAATCATTAAAGTACAGATGAAAAGCTATAGCAGAATAGATGGCAATAGCAGAATAAAACATAGGGGCCAATTCATTGACACTGGTGTTGCACGCTTAACTTTAATAAAGGGGCATAGAGGGATAAGATGCACCAAATTCATAAAGACACTCAGGTCACTTAACAGATTTGATGCATGCCACGCCAGAAATGCAACTCTTGTCAATGACTTGAGAAACATTCCTGTAAAAAGTTAAGCCATTAAAATGGCATATACACTACTCAAAAAAAACCCACAGAACTCAAACACTGGGAACACTGAAATCCCACATCCTAGACATTATTGATTGAAATATTCCAGTTGCAAATCTTTATTCATTACTAGAGATGAGCGACTTATCCGTTTTTAGGGTCGAGTAGGGTTTCGCGAAACCCGACTTTCTGAAAAGTCGAGCGAGCAAAATCGTCCGACTTTGCTGAAAAGTCGGGTTTCGTCCGAAACACGAAACCCCATTGAAATCAATGGGGAAGCAAAGTCGTCATGCAGTGGGGGGCAGGAAAGACACCTACAGTGCCCATTTCAATGCCAACAACATCAATTCTTATTCCTTAAGTTTGTCAACCTTCAGTTACTTTATAACAATTGTAACGCATTGAAAACTGGTGGTTATTTGGCTAAAGTTGTGGGTGGGTGGCAAGGCTGGCTCCTGTTTTTCGTGTGCCCCTGGCCAAAAAGTGTCAGTGGGCCCCATGGATGATGCTACAGTGTATGATGGGCCCCATTTATCATTCTCCAGTGTATAATGCTCCCCATACATTGCTCCAAATATTTTCAAAAAAGGAAATACCTATCATCGATGGGCACTACTGTACTCTGGACTCCTCAGCGTTGCCATCTGCACTTGGACTGTTTCCGCAGAGGACGTACAGACGTGACGTCATCGCGCTCTCTAACCTCAATGTCACTGTCCTGAAACGCGGAACATGTCACAGCGGTGGAGCAGGAGAGGTCACTATTTCAAGTACTGTGCCCTTAGCAAGCAGGGTGGGCCCACTGGTGGGTCACGGCACTGGCACAGGGCCCCTCATAGTATGCTGGTGTGTCTAACGGCAAGGGTGCCTCCCACCATCAGAGACACTTTTTTGTACAATGAGGGTCCCTGTTCCAGTGCCGTTGCCCAAGAGTGGGCCCCCCAACTGCTCAGGGCAACGTCACTTGTCTGTGTGCACAATCTGGATTCCATGGAAGAGCTGCAATTTGAAAAACGCTGTTCTCACTGGTAAATGTTTCCAAGAGGTTAGAGTGGTGTTTAAACCACCATAATTGTTCCCTCGAGCAGTGTAAATCTGTGATATTCGCAGATGAATCATCGTTTACCCTATGTCCGACCTCCGTACAAGTCAAAGTTTTGAGCCAGCCGAAAGGAGCATTCCATCCAGACTGCCTTCTCCCAACCATAAAAAAAGTTTTAGGTTCTGTGATTATCTCTGGTGCAATTTCGTGTACATCAGCTGGGCCAATGATATCCCTTCATGGAAGAATTATTAGCGGCGCCGGCGATTATTTTGTTATTTTGGTCAAACAAGTGCATTCTATGGCTCAAGCTGTTTCTGGAGGGGAACGCCATCTTTCAGGATGATAATGCAGCAATTCATACAGCTAGAAGCGCTAAAGCATGGCACGAGGAACATTGCAATGAAGTCGAGCATGTCATCTGGCCCCCACAATCCGCAGACAAAAACATTATTGAGCATTTATGGTCGATTTAACTGATTCAACTTAAATGTCTATTTCAGCCGCCATCGTCTCTGTAATGACTGTAGGGTCTTTAAAATGAAGAATGGCCAAAAATTTATTTTTGAAACAATTCACACCTAGTCTGAATCCATACCTTGTAGTATTGATGCTGTAATCACTGCAAAAGGTGGAACAACACCATATTTAACTAACTTTGCTTGCAGTTTCAAGGTGTTTCCATTATTTCTGCAAACCCCTGTATGTGTCATCTGGGGAACGTGGTACCAAATCCTTACAAACCCAGGCATGGCAAATTTTTATGAAGGTGAGCTCAGTCAGCAACATTTTTTGGTGACAGGCGGGTCCTGTTTTGGATCTGGATTTATCCAGCATTACTCTGTGAAGACTCTTTCAGATAGCACACTAGCAGCAGAGCAAGCGATGTCCTGTAAGGCATATTGTGGCAATTCAGGCCAGGTGTCCACTTTACAGGGCCAGTAGTGAAAGGGGAATGAATAGTGGGGGCGAACATCGATAGGGGATGAAATGTAATTTGTAGACTCACACACATACGCTCACTCATTATGTACTTGAGCCTAATACAAAAAGCGGATAAACGGTACTGTATGAGGACTGTACTGCTGTATACAGTGTAGGTTAAAATTTGAAAAGCTGAAAAAGTGTACTGTATCTTCCAGATACCAGGTATAACTAGTATTTTGTAAATATTGGAAGTGTGGGTATATATATCATGAGTCAGACACAGACGCTCCCAGGCTCAGTATGGATTAGACAACAATAGAAAAATAAGTAAAAGCGTAATGTATTTGAAGACTACAGCTGTATACAGTGTAGGGGAAATGGTAATTCTTTGGATATATTTCCGTAATAACAGACATACGCTCACAGCCTCAGTATTGATTACACAAGAATATAATAATTTGAAAAATGGTATTGTAGGGTACTGTATTGGGTACTGTATAGGGTTCTGTACTGTAGGGTACACAAAGGGTACTGTATCACCAGCCAACAGGTGTATAGAGTCTTGGGGTAATTAATTGGAAATCTCCATATATATTTCATGAGGCACACAGAGAATGTCACAGGCTCAGTCCCGCTAACTCCACAATATCATTGGAAAAACTGTTCCAGCATCATCCTATGAAAGGGGTATAGATTTGAAAAGGCCCTAAATTTAAATCGAGCTGTATATTTCATGAGGCCCACAGAGACTCTCACAGGCTCAGTCTTGCTAACTGCACAATATCATTGGAAAAACTGTTCCAGCATCATCCCATGAAAGGGGTTTATCTTTTTAAGGGTCAAAATTTAAATCTCTGTATATATTTCATGAGGCCCACAGAGAATGTCACAGGCTCAGTCCCGCTAACTCCACAATATCATTGGAAAAACTGTTCCAGCATCATCCCATGAAAGGGGTTTATCTTTTTAAGGGTCAAAATTTAAATCTCCGTATATATTTCATGAGGCACACAGAGAATGTCACAGGCTCAGTCCCGCTAACTCCACAATATCATTGGAAAAACTGTTCCAGCATCATCCCATGAAAGGGGTTTATCTTTTTAAGGGTTAAAATTTAAATCTCCGTATGTTAGGGTCTGCAGAACGCACCAAATATAAGATGTGGAGAGGTGCGTTCGCAACCCGGTGTCCACCGTGCAGGCGGAGCCTGCTGCTAGTAAAATGGCGCAAGAAGAGAACTCTGTTGTCCCGCAGAGTCGCCAAAATAAACGCCGTAACGTGCTGTGGCAATATGTGTGAACTCTGTTAATCCACAGAGTCGCTAGAAGGAGTGCCGCAGCGCTATATGGCGATGTGTGCGAACTCACTTAACACAACTGAGTCGCAAAATAAACACGCTAGAGCGCTGTGTAGCGTTGAAAGCGAAACCTGTTACGTCACAGAGCCGCTGAGACAAACTTCTGTGTCCTGTCAGGCACCCAGGTACACAGTGAACAGCTAAGCGAACATAGAACGTGATCATGCGCTAATGTCCTAGCGGGAGTCACCCGCAATCTATGGCGTCTGAACGCCAGGCCCTGAATACGGCAATCAAACTCCTCACCGGTTATGCCGGCAATCTAGGGCATCTAGGACACCGACCTTGACCAGCTAGCATACCAAACTCCTCACCGATTAAGTCGGTATTCTAGGGGCTTATTTCAGCCGGGCCCTAACCACACACACGCATGACCACACTGGCGCTAAGCATATAGCAATTGATATTAGCGCATGGAGGCCCAGCCATGCCACCCTTTTATAGCAACAGCTACAGGACCTGCCAGAAACAAGGACCAATGCGAAACTGTTCCAAACACATGTAGTTTCAGGACCTTCCTGGCGGACCAATAGGAGCTGCTGCAGTACCTGAACATGTGACCCCTGATCTCCAATGAGAAATCTTACCCTGGGCATGCTCAGAAGGGGAAACGCAGGACTTCGTCCCAAAGACATCTGCTCCAGCACTGGCTATAATAGCAGATCCAGGAGAGGCAGCAGCAAGTCTCTGCACAGTACTAGAATGGGCAAGACGCTAGGACCAACGTCTCTGCTGAGCAGGCTCCACTGTGGCTGGAGATGAATGGGGGACCGCAGCGGGACTGGTTCGAGACTCCCCCTGTGCAGCAGCGGGAACTTGAACCCTAACACCATATATATTTCATGAGGCACACAGAGAATGTCACAAGCTCAGTCCCGCTAACTCCACAATATCATTGGAAAAACTGTTCCAGCATCATCCCATGAAAGGGGTTTATCTTTTTAAGGGTCAAAATTTAAATCTCCATATATATTTCATGAGGCACACAGAGAATGTCACAGGCTCAGTCCCGCTAACTCCACAATATCATTGGAAAAACTGTTCCAGCATCATCCCATGAAAGGGGTTTATCTTTTTAAAGGGAATCTGTCACCCTAAATTGGCGGGATATTTAAATGATGGCAGTCAGGTCAGATGGGCGGTGTTTTGGGTACTTGCCTTAACATTTTGTTCGCCGCTGTCTCCATTATTTCTGGGAATTGTAGTCGTTGCCCTCCATATAACGCGCCTGTGCATTGCAATCTGCGGGCAAAGCATACTGCGCGTGCGCAAATCAAGATTGCAATTCGCAGGCGCGTTATATGGAGGGGAACGACTACAATTCCCAGAAATAATGGAGACAGCGGTGAACAACATGTTAAGGCAAGTACCCAAAACACCGCCCATCTGACCTGACTGCCATCATTTAAATATCCCACCAATTTAGGGTGACAGATTCACTTTAAGGGTCAAAATTTAAAGCTCCGTATATATTTCATGAGGCACACAGACTCTCAGAGGGTCAGTCTGGGTAACACCACAATATTATTAGACAAAGTGTTACAGCATCATCCTATTAAATGGCTATATGTCGAGGACCTTTTGCTTCTGGAGGTAGAGGATGAGGATGAGGATGGTATAATGCCTACACCCAACTGTTGCCTATACTGTGGCCTAGACAGCAATGTATCAAACCCGATGTCCCCTGTGTACCCTGCATACATTACATTAACCCAGTGTGCACCGATTTAGACGGAATGACCTTGGACATGACGAGTGGGCCATGTGTGTTGCCCCGGAGGGTTCAGTCAAAACAGAGGGATTGCATCTCACACAGAGGTGTGATATAACATTCTCAGGTAAGGAGGGAGCAACACACAGGACTGTAACACCTGCACCCACCTCACACTACAGCAGCAGGGCTGCATGGACGTACCCTAAGGGAGGATCTTCTCAGCACTGGCTGGTTACGAAACAGTGCCTGAGTGGTGGTGGCAGAAGAAACTAAGAAGGAGGTGCAGTGAAGCTTTAGAGAGTGCGAAACACAGTGTACTCACACAGTGTGGGAGGGGACAAGGATCTGGTAGTAGGTCATCCACAGGCCCAGAACGTGAGGAAGAAGGGGTACTAGGGGCACGGATACTGAGTAAGACATCCGTGGGGCCCCATCCAATTGTTGAGGGACTAGGGCGCAGAAGGGACAGCGGCCATTTAACCTACTAGTGAACTTTACGACACAGCTATGAAGCCGGAGTCATTTTCATCTGTAGGAGCCTCATCTACTGAACCTTGATTATCTTTGCCGAAAGCATGTCTTTATAATAGTAAGATACAGCAGAGTAGACGTTGTCACAGAAGTTACGCGGCTACAGGCTTGGGACAATGATTTAGTGGTGTTGGCAGGACGTAGAGCCGAGTAATTGTACAACATCAGACGAGAGAGAAAGGAACATATTTTAAGGAGTCCTGGAAAGGTGTGTTCACAATGTACCAGTGACTTTGCTGAGCCCCTCACCTGGAGGACAACGTAGCGAACGTGTGCACACCTCAACTCCGAGCAAAGCCTTGGAAAATATATATCCCTTTAAGATCCCTGATGATGACTCTTTGCACCTTCATCCACTGACAGTCACAGGCGAATCCTCATCGCACAGTAAATGGTGAGTAAATAAATTGAATACCTGTTGGTGTAGTTGGAGAACAGTAGGTAATTTTTAATGCAAGGATATTTTGGGGTGGCTTAGATTGCAGCACTAAACAGATAAGGATTTTGAATGCAATTTAGTGTGACTATTTGTTAACTGTAAAGTAATAATCAAATGGGTAGTCCAAATGCAAATTGTCGAGTCATATCTATGCCTTATTGATTTTAGGCTTGACATTAGTGTACTAACTTTGACATTTTTCTATTTAGCGGGCTTGTGTGCACACCTTAACTCCGAGTAAAGCCTTGGAAACTGCACCTGAATGTGTGATCTCAATTTCTGCCTGCAGTACCTAGTACACACTGCTACATCTAACAGCACCATTCATGTTCCTTCCAATACATAATTCTGCCCTGATCCAACAAACGTGGCCTGTGGAGAGGAGATATTCTAACTCTGCTGCATCAACACCTTTTTTCTGAGGCTCTGCACTGCAGCGCTGGTCAACTTTCAACAGAAAGCAAAGGTGGCGTAAACAGTGCAATACAAAATCTCCATATCCCATGAAAATATTTCCCCATTTCATTGGATGCCCAAGGCCACGTACTGTGTCACTGCTCACGTGACACATACCTTGAACAGACCTTCCCATTACCGAGGACCACAGTGCCCTGGCGGTCGATCCACTTGCAGGACTCTATAGGGCAAATTGCCCAACTTTTGATGTTTTTGGTGGACATGTAGATGTAAGACAAAAATAGATACATTTTTTAAGTGATGTTGCCCAGAGCAAGCATGTTGTGCCAACTTGTGGCCGACGGCACTGACACAGGGCCCCTCCTAGTACGGAGTTGTGTCTAACAGCGAGGGTGCACCACCACCGTCAGACACACTTTTGGTACTATGAGGGGCCCTATGCCAGTGCCGTCGCCCAACAGTGGGCCCCAGTACATGCTCTGAGCACCGTCACTTGGCAGGGTGTACAAGTTGTTTATACCAGACCTGGGGGGGGTTAGGACAGTTATGGACTGGTTTCCAAAAATTGCATATGTTGACCTGTAGGCTGGAGATTCAGCAGCAGCAAATGGAGGAATTGGAGGAGTACGATCAAGAGGCGGAGAAAGTGAGCCATTATGCTGCCAACCTATGTGTCATGAGTGGAAGGTGGGACAAAATCTTTTGAAATCCATGCATGGTTCATTTTAATGAAGGTTAGATCTTCCACATTTTGGGTGGACAGACGTGTCCTTCTTTCTGTCAGGATTGATCCAGCAGCACTGAACACTCTTTCCGATAACACACTACCAGCAGGGCAAGCAAGCTCCTGTAAGGCATATTGCACCAATTCAGGCCAGGTGTCCAGTTTACAGGCCCAGTAGTCAAAGGGGAATGACCCGTGAGGGAGAACATCAATATGAGAGGAGAAGTAGTTTTTTACCATAGTTGACAACTGCTGTCTCCTGTCAGTTGCCATAGATTCCTGATGATGACCTGTCGTGTGAGCGGTAGTTGAGAAATCAGTCCACAACATAGTCTTGAAACCCCTGTCTCCAACCCCACTTCAGCTGTGTGTAGCACGAACACCTCTTCCATTCGGACCACTAGGGCTCATGGTAGAACCAGCAACGCTGCTGTGTGATGGGAATGCCTCTAACAAACTGTTTACAACAGTTGCTTGTTTGTTCACCAATATTTGCTCTAGGTTCTCCTGTGGCATGATGTTCTGTAATTTTCCTTTATAGCGTGGATCAAGGATGCTGGCCAACCAGTAATCGTCATCCTTCATCATTTTGGCAATGCGGGGGTCCCTTTTAGGGATGCGCAAGGCATAATCACACATGTGGGCCAATGTTCCAGGTGTCAATGATGCACTGACACTGGTGGGTGGAGGAGCACTATCTGAAATATCCACATCCCTCCAGTCCCGCACAAACCCTGTACCTGACGTTGGCACGCCAACATTTGATCTTGCCCCCTGAGAAGGCTCCTCTTCCCCCAAATAATCATCCCCCTCATCCTCCTCCTCCTCATCCTCTTCTTCCTCCCCATCGTCCTGGACATTTCCCTGAGGAGACAATGGCTGACTGTCATCAAGGCTTCCCTCCTGCTCCTCCTCTTCCTCCTGCGCTGCAGACGCCTGATCCTTAATGTGCGTCAAAGTTTGCATGAGCAGACGCATAAGTGGGATGCTCATACGTATGATGGCGTCGTCTGCGCTTACCAGCCGTGTGCATTCCTCAAAACACTGCAGGACTTTACAGAGATCTTTGAGCTTTGACCACTGCACACCCGACAACTCCATATCTGCCCTCGTACTGCCTGCCCGTGTATCCTGCCACAAATGCATTACAGCCTGCCTCTGTTTGCACAGCCTTTCAACCATGTGCATGGTGGAGTTCCATCTTGTTGCAACGTCTATGATTAGGCGGTGCTTGGGGAGGTGTAGCGATCGCTGCAACCTCTGCATCTGACTGGAGTCTACGGGCGATCGACTGATGTGCAAGCACAGTCTTCGCACCTTATTGAGCAAGGCTGCTAAGTCGGGATAATTTTTGAGAAAGCACTGCACCACCAGGTTCAAGGTGTGAGCCAGGCAAGGTATGTGTCGGAGCTTTGCCCCGGCTATGGCCGACACAAAATTACGCCCGTTATTACTAACTACCTTGCCTGGCTCAAGATGTAGACTGCCCAGCCATGACTCAGTTTCTCTCTGCAAGTAGTCGGCCAGTACCTCCACGGTATGTCTGTTGTCACCCAAACACCTCATTTGTAAAACAGCCTACTGACGCTTACCACCAGCTGTTCGATTCTGTGACACCTCCTGTGCAACACTGGCAGCTGCGGATGGAGGGCTGGTGCTACAGCGCTCTGTTGACGAGCTTTCGCTTCTGGAGGAGGAGTAGGAGGAGGAGGGTGTAACACCTACAGCCAAATATTTCCTATACCATGGGCTAGGCAGAACTGTCCCACCGCCGCTGTCCCCTGTGGACCCTGCTTCCACCACATTCACCCAGTGTGCAGTGATGGACACGTAATGCCCCTGGCCATGCTTACTGGACCATGCATCTGTTGTGAGGTGCACCTTTCCACCCACTGATTGTTTGAGTGCATAGACACTGCGGTCTTTCACATGCTGGTGGAGGGCAGGGATGGCTTTTCGAGAAAAGTAGTGCCGACTAGGTAGGTCATAGCGAGGGACAGCGTAGGTCATGACGTCCCTGAATGCAGCGCTTTCAACTAAACGGAAGAGCATCATCTCTAATGCGATCAGTTTGCCAATGTAGGCATTCAAAGACAGTGTGCACGGATGAGAAGGTGAGTACTTTTTTGACCTACTCATATGGTCTGGTAGGGTGAGCTGTACTTGAGAGCTGCTTATGCGGGAACTACCGGTGGACATGACGGACTGAGGGGGGGTTGGTGATGTTGATGGTAGTGGTGTTGCTGGTGGTGATGGCGATGGCCTACATGCACTCTTTCGGTGCAAAAAACGACTGATTCCCTGACTGCTTTGGCCTTGCGCCGACACCTCAACACTTTTTGCTGCTGGTGTGCCAACCGGTGGTGTTACAGTGGGGGAAGCGATGGAGCATTGGTGACTAACTTCAGTCGGAGCAGGTGCACATGTGCTAACTGACCTTTTGTAGTCCGTCCACGCTTGAAAGTGCATGGTATTTAAATGTCTAAGCATGCAACTGGTATTCAAATTTTGACATTTTTACCTCTGCTAAAGTTCCTTCCGCACTTTTTACATGTAACCTTGACATCATCAATAGGATTTTGCTCAAAAAAGTGCCAAACTACACTTTTCCTAATATTGTATAAATTTTCAGAGCTTGCACGCTGTGATACTTGGACCGTCTGTCCAAGTTCTCCTGCCACTTTTTTGTGGGGTTTTCTAACAGGTTTTTTTTACAGCTGCGGGACTCACAGATAAACCCTGCTGCGATGTCGACAAATGCTGCGGATCCTCCTTAGCTTGTGAGTTATATTTGCCACCGTCAACTTCTACCCCCACTGGATGCCAATCTGGATCAACAACTGGGTCATCCATCATCTCCTCTTCTATTTCATCTGCACCTTCCTCTGTGTGACCGTGTACGGTGCTATAGTATGCGGGAAGGGGCACCTGAGTTTCATAAGGGTCAGCTTCTGGCTCTGGACACTGCGAAGGCAATATAGTGCTCTGTGGGAATGTACCAGCAGAATCATCTATCAGTGGCTGTGCATCACTGCACTCCATGTCAGATTCATCTCGGACTGGTGAATTCATGATTTTACTTCTAAACCCTGGCATGCGATGTGAAAACAGCTCCATGGAGTAATCACCAGCACAGCGGGCTACCACATCCTTCACTTTACTTGGGGGTGAAGGACAAAAGGAAAGGGGTTATTCCTGACCAGAAGCACCAAATGAAGACTGAGTGCTTCTACTTTTTGAAACTTGAGAAGAGGAGGACATAGAGCTGGAGCCTGCTTCAGCAAGGTAAGACAAAACCTTTTCCTGTTGCTCCGGCTTTAAAAGAGGTTTACCTACTCCCAGAAAAGATAGCGTTCGAAGGCTTGTGGACCCAGACAATGCCGCCGGATCAAGACCTCCTGCCTCAGGAGCTATAGTGCTTTTGGCACTACCAGCACATGCACACCACAACCATCTGTACTAGCTGGCCCCCACCGCCCACCTTTATGGGGTCTGAGACCATACCTACTCATGTTTGTGAAAATGCTCCCAAAATAACAGCAGATATATGATACTGTATCAGAAGCGTGCAGCTGTATAACGTCAATGATAATTCTAGAAATTTGAGGATATCTTTGTCGAGTAACACAGGCGCTCACAGGGTCAGTACGGAGTACAACACAATCTGAATTTTATGAAAACTGTAGTATATCACTAGCATACAGCTGAGAACAGTGTTGGTGTAATTAGAAATATCTGTAGATATTTGGTACAGTCAAAGGTGCTCAGAGTCTCAGGATGGAGTAGGCCCCAATTTTACAATGAGGAAAACTGTGGTATATCACTAGCGTACAGCTGAGAACAGTGTTGGTGTAATTAGAAATATCCATAGATATTTGGTACAGAGTCTCACTATGGAGACCTGACTTTTAAAATTTGCAAAACTGTACTATATAAGTAGCGTACAGCTGGAATCAGTGTGGGTGTAATTTTAAATCTCCCTAAATATTTCTGGGGTAACACACATGCTCACAGACGCAGGATGGATTAGGCCCCACTTTTACAATGAGGAAAATTGTCGTATATCAATAGCGTACAGCTGAGAACACCACTGTTGGTGTAATGAGAAATATCCGTAGATATTTGGTTACAGAGTCTCACTATGGAGGAGACCTGACTTTTCAAATTAGCAAAACTGCACTATATAAGTAGCGTACAGCTGGAATCAGTGTGGGTGTAATTTGAAATCTCCCTAAATATTTCTGGGGTAACACACACGCTCACAGCCGCAGGATGGAGTACACCACAATAGTAAGATAAGGAATCAGGATAAGTGTACTGTAGCAGTAGAGCACAGCTGTATACAAAGCTGGGATATTTGGTAATCTCTGTATAGATTTCACAAAGACGCTCGCTCAGTATTGATTTTGCACCGTAATACAGACGGCAGAAAAACACAACTGTTTCAAAAGATACCAGTTGTATACAGTTTTGTTAAAAAAAACAAAAAAAACACGTATGGTTTTACAGACTAACACACAGATAGCAGGCTTTTCTACGTGATACCAGCCGGTACACGGTACTGTGTGAGGAGCGTACAGCTCTATACGGTGTGGGCCAAAATGAAGGCTCAGTAACTGTGCTGAAAATTATTATTTCTGTATTACTGCTGGTCAGGGGCGTAACTAGGAACGGCAGGGCCCCACAGCAAACTTCACAATGGGGCCCCCCGGCCGCCATTTTAAAAAATATATATATTTTTTTAAAAATCACTAATTGCAAACGGCGAATGGATTGAATAATCCAGTCGCCATTTGCAAATTTTTAGCCGCTTTGGCGACCATTTTGGTCACCATCTGCAGCACTGTAATGAGGCCTGCTGTTTTCGGGGCCCTAGGCCCCTGATGGGGCCTGCTGTTTCCTGGGGCCCTAGGTCCCTGATAGGGCCTGCAGTTTCCTGGGGCAAGTTTCCTTGTCAAGCACTATGCGTGACTAGTGAGACCAAACCTGTCAATCACTTTTCCAAGCGATGCTTCAAATCGCTTGGAAAAGCGCGAGCATTCTGCAAGCTAAAAACGCTTGCAAAATGCTTGTGTTTTGCGGGAAAACACATACTAATTACGTATGTGTTTTACCCGCGACGGGGAGTTGTGGAAATGCTCCGCAAAATTTCGGAGCATTTGTGCAACGTGTGAACATGGCCTAAAGCTTCTGAGCCCCATCTGCCCCTGACAGAGAGTAAATGCAGGGAATCTTGAGAGGGGGCTGTGTCCTGTCAGGGGGCTGGTTGGGCTCAGCAGTCTATGCTTCTTTGCAGGAGGTGAAGGGGGGAAGGGGCACTCCGGTATGGAGGGGCACTCGGGTCTGGGGGCACTCGGGTCTGGGGGGGCACTCGGGTCTGGGGGTGGGCACTCAGATCTGGGGGGGCACTCAGCTCTGGGGGGGCACTCAGATCTGCTCTTTTCATGAGCTATAGCTGATACAGACAGGGGTCAGACTCAGGACATAGCAGCGTCCTTGGTGAGCCGGCTGCTGTGCTGATAGTATGACTGACGCTGTCACTGAGCACAGTAGCCGGCTCACTGAGGAGGCGTCGGCTGTATGGACTGGACTGGAGACTGGCCGGACACCGTCTATTAAAACAGGCTCAGACACTCACCGGGGGTTTGGGGCTGAGGGCTGCGCTGCTCCTGCTGCTCAGTGACTCACTGGTGACTGTGTGACAGGGGAGAATACTGTACTGCACTAAGCCCGCGCTTAGCAGGGATTGGATGCTGGAAAGTCCCGCCCTCCTGTTGCTCAGCACTGGCTGCCTCTCCCAGCTGTCTGTCACAGTGACTCCTGCTCTCTCCACACACACCGCTCACTGCGGGCCCCTCCAGCTCCCGTGCCCCTTACACCAGTAAGGGTAATAATCAGAGGCGTAGCTAGGGTTTCGGTTTGGGGGGGCAAAACATCTGAGTGGGCCCCTAACCAGAGAACCTCAGCAAATGACCGCGCTGTTGCCAAAATTAATCTATATATAAAAAGACCAATATTGATATCACCGCCATATGGTCAGTGGTAAATAATACCAGTCCTACAGAACATATAATAGATTACAGCACAGGTACAGATAATGACTTACCGCGGACGTTCTTTCTGATGGAATTGTTCACTTTTCATGTCTTTTCCATCTGGCCCCAGACCGACATGAGGACTCCTCCAGCCAGGACTCGACTACAGAGAATACAGCAAAGACACGGTTCACTTCTCATATTGTCAGCACCGTCACGGTCACCAATTGGACTATTCTCAACCTGCACAAACTCCTCATCCTGCTGATACCCCAATACTGAACCGCTGCTGCCCTATGTGTCCCTATTTCTGCACCTGATACCCCAATACTGAGCCGCTGCTGCCGTATGTGTCCCTATTACTACACCTGATACCCCAATACTGTGCCGCTGCTGCCGTATGTGTCCCTATTACTACACCTACTGTGTGGTTCTGTGTGACCTCTAAATTCTAAAGCACCCTCTATAATATAGTAATGCCAGGTGCATGGGCCCTAGAAAACAGTGCCCACATGTTGTCCCCTAGAATGTAATAATGCCCTGTGTGTGCCCCTTTGACAGTCACAGTAACCAGAGTTCCCCTATAACAATAAGCTCCCCTATACACAGTATGATGCCCCCTCACTGGATATATACTGACCCCTTATTATCCCCAAACTATTTAATGGCCCCAACACTGTATGATGGCCCCGCCACTATAATCCCCACACTGTATGATGGACCCCTAGATAGCCTCCATATAGCATAATACACCAGATAGTCCTCAATATAGTATAATGTACCCCCATAGACAGCCTATGTATTGTAATGCACCCCTATAGGCAGCCTCTGTATTATAATGCATCCCAACAGACAGCCTCTATATTGTAATGCACTCCCCATAGGCAGTCTTATTTATAATGCACCCCATAGGCAGCCTTATTTATAATGCACCCCATAGGCAGCCTTATTTATAATGCACCCAATAGGCAGTCTTATTTATAATGTACCCCATAGGCAGCCTTACTTATAATGCACCCCATATGCAGCCTTACTTATAATGCACCCCATATGCAGCCTTACTTGAAATGTACCCCATATGCATTCATATTTATAATGCACCCCATAGGCAGTCTTATTTATAATGTACTCCATATGCAGCCTTACTTATAATGTACCCCATATGCAGTCTTATTTATAATGCACCCCCATATGCAGCCGTACTTATAATGCATCCCCATATGCAGCCGTACTTATAATGCACCCCCATATGCAGCCGTACTTATAATGTACTCCCCCATAGGCAGTCATTTATAATGCACTCCCCCATATTCAGCCTTATTTATAATGCACTCCTCCATATGCAGCCCTATTTATAATGCACTCCCCCATATGCAGCCGTACTTATAATGCACTCCCCCATAGGCAGTCATTTATAATGCACTCCCCCATATTCAGCCTTATTTATAATGCATTCCTCCATATGCAGCCCTATTTATAATGCACTCCCCCATATGCAGCCGTACTTATAATGCACTCCCCCATAGGCAGTCATTTATAATGCACTCCCCCATATTCAGCCATATTTATAATGCACTCCTCCATATGCAGCCCTATTTATAATGCACTCCCCCATATGCAGCCTTACTTATAATGCACCCCCTTAACAAAAATAATAAATCCTGTTCTCACCTCTCTGACTCCTGCGCTGCTCACTGCTCTCCCTCTCAGCGTCTGACTGCCGGCGCCGGGCAGTGACGTCATCGCGCCCGCTGTCAGACGCTGAGAGGGGGATTATGGGAGAGGAGGAGCGCTCGCTCCTTCTCTCTCAATGCGGTCAGCTGTATCGGCTGGATGCCGATACAGCTGACCCTCCTCTGACGGGCGAGGGGCCCACTGCTGGCACCGGGCCCCCCACCGCCTGCTCAGGCCCCATAGCGGCCGGGCGGCAGAGCAGAGAGATTGATTCTCCCTGCTCTGCCGCAGAAAGTAACTGTGTCGGCGCGCTGTGCACGCCGATACAGTTACAGTAGCGTAGCTCCGGGTGGGCCCCCTCTGCCCCCCCGGTAGCTACGCTAATAATGCCCTGATGGCGGCCCTGCATAGCGGCGCCGGAGGTGGCGGCGGGCCCCGGAACTACCGTGGTGGTAGGTGAAGCAGCTGCAGCAGGGACGGGCCCCCTTCTAGCCCGGGCCCTGTGGCAGCTGCTTCCCCTGCTTCCACGATAGTTCCGCCCCTGCTGCTGGTGCTGTGTAGCTGCCTTGAAAAAGCAGTCTGCACAGCAGTGTCCACACAGCTATACAGCTAGCAGGCAGCCTACAAATTGGATATGCTGCTGCACAGAAAAAATGTCTACTCTCTCAATGGCAAAGAGCAGAGTGCATAGTAAGAATCATCACTGCTGCTCCACACTACCAATTCCTCCCCTGTCAGTGGCTGCCAGCCTAAGAATCAGCACTGCTGCTCCACACTACCAATTCCTCCCCTGTCAGTGGCTGCCAGCCTAAGAACCAGTGCTGCTGCACACACAGAAAAGCACCACTGTGACTGCACACTAACTGTGCAGCACAATCGCTATCAGCACAGGCACAGATTTGTTTTTTTTTGCAATTCCTAACGCTCTCCCTCATGAGAACAAGCGGCAACAACCTCTCCCTATGCTAAGATCGGCTGAAGTAAAATGGCGGTCGGCGGTGAGGGCGTTTTATATGCCCTGTGATGCCACAGAAATCCAGCCAATCACTGCAATGCCCTTCAATAAGATGGTGGTGGCGGCTGCGCGCGTCATCACGTTGCCCACAGTGTGCGCCCTTCATCATTGGCTGAGAAATGGCGCTTTTTGCATTATTTGAAACCCGACTGGCGCGATAAAGTTGCCGAACACGTGGCTGACCTCACGCTACGGTCGGGTTTCGGTCGGCGAAACTCGACTTTAGCAAAAGTCGGCGACTTCAAGCGGTGTCCGACTTGTTTCGCTCAACTCTATTCATTACATAGTGAAATGTGTTAATAATAAAACATACAAATGATCAATGCAAATCAAAATTAATATCCCATGTAGGTCTGGATTTAAATGATACTCAAACACCAAGTAGAAAATCAAATTACAGGCTGATCCAACTTCAGTGGAAATGTCTTTAGACAAGGAAATGATGCTCAGAAGCTTGTGCAGCCTCCATGTGCCTGTATGACCGCCCTACAATGCCTGGGCATGGTCCTGATGAGGCAGGAGTTGTTCTCCTGTGGGATCTCTTCCCAGATCAGGATTAAAGCATCAGTCAACTCCTGGACAGTCTGTGGTGCAATATGGCATTGGTAGATGGAACGAGAAATGAGGTCCCAAATGTGCTCGATTGGATTCAGATCTGGGGAATAGGCAGGTCAATCAATAGAATCAATGCCTTCATCATGCAGGAACTGCTGACACACTTCAGCCACATGAGTCCTAGCATTGTGTTAAATATTAATTATTGGTTATGGATTTATTCACATTGACTTTCAGCTGACATTACACATGCTATTTCTGTATGGTAAAGTGTCATCCCCATATATAGAGACCACGTGATTTAAGGGACATATATATAATGACTACACAAAGGGAGGGGGTCGCTCTCTCTTTCACTCTCTTCAGACACATGGGACATTTTCCGATGACACTAAGGTGAATGGACAGCTGCTATGTAACCACGTGTTGCTTCCTTAGATGCTGCTGACAGAGACAGATGTCATTTACCATTCAGGACACCAAGGAAAGAAGTGTACAAGCTTTGCTATGGACAAATGGACAATCTCTTCGTAACTATTTCACTCATTTTATGTTTTCCTGCAATGATGTTTTTTGGTGGACAGTCCAATAAACCATTACATTTTTTTATAAGAAACATTGTGACATTTTCTTTAGAGTATCGCATCTGGTAACAAGTCCTGGAAAAATATATTTAAAATAAGCATTTTTAACACATTGTCATGCATCAGAAGGAACCATTACCCAGTACAACTGCATATGGTCACATATGGTCACCTAATGGCAGACAGGTTGCCTCTGGCTAGCACATAGAGGGCTGTGCAGCCCTCCAAAGAAATGCCTCCCCCCACCATTAATGACTGACTGCCAAACTGGAGGATGTTGCAGGCAGCAGAACATACTCCACAGAATCTCCAGACTCTATCATCTCTGTTGCATGTGATCAGTGTGAACCTGCTATCAAGTGTGAAGAGCACAGGGCACCAATGTCAAATCTGTCAATTTTGGTGTTCTCTGGCAAATGCCAATCACACTGCTCTGCACTCTAATGGAGTCTGTTTCTGACAGTTTGAGCAGGCAAATGGATGTTAGTGGCCTGCTGGAGGTCATTTTGCAGGGATCTGGCACTAGTACTCATGTTTCTCCTGCTGCTGGGTTGTTGCCATCCTATAACTCCCTCCACGTCTCCATGTGTACTGGCTTGTCTCCTGGTATCTGCTCCAAGCTATGGACACTGTGCTAACAGACACAGCTACCCTTTCAGCCACAGCTCGCACTGATGTGCCATGGTGGATAGAGCTGCATTACCTGAGCAACTTCTGTGGGTTGTACTTTAGACACCGCCTCATGCTACTGTAACTCTAGGGGTGAGAGCTAGTGAGTGTGCTTGCATAAGGTATTATCCAAGCATGCTTGGGTGTTATAAGAGTATCTTGTAGTGCTCTGTTGATATGCTTGAGTCCCTGTGGCTGCATGTTTTGCAGCTGTAGAAAAAACACAACACATGCAGGGAATGCATAAGAAACAGGCAATCCCTGCATGTGTTGCTTCTGTCTACAGCCACAAAACTTGGAGCCGCAGGGTCTTGAGCATATTAGCAGAGCACTACAAGATACTCGAATAACACCAGAACATGCTCAAATAACATCCGAGCACGCTTACTCAACACTAGTGAGAACAATGACAAAATGCAAAAGTGACCAAAAGGATGAGAACAGATAAATGGTCTGTGGTCACCACCTGCAGAACTACTCTATATAGGTGTTGCCTTGCTAATTGCCTATGATTTCCACCTGGTATCTGTTCCTTTTAGGCAATAGCAAGAGAAATTGGTTTACAATCAGAGTTGCTTCATGTTAGGCATCGGCAGAATCTAAACCTGGATTCGAGGAGTCTGTGGTCTCCCATCCAGATCCAGATACTGCTCAGCTTCACCATTGATCCCAGCACCTAGCTAATACCCAAGAGGCACAAATAGTTACTAGGGCCTGTGTTCATAGTAACCTTAAACCTAGGTTACGGAACAAGAATAGGCTGTTGTAAGCCTAAGTCCAGAAATGCCTGCACTGAGCATGTCCGTAACATGGCGAGCCATGATTAATGCTTAATGTCAGCTGATACTCTGAACTGGCATCGCCTGATTGGTCATGGATGACGTCATCAGTGATGTGATTGACGAGATGGCTGGGGCGGAGCTTAGCCCTTAAATAGCTTGTCTGTCCGCGGCGCTGTCAGATCATACTAAAATAGGCAGTGCTCATGTGTGGACGTACCAGAATCTGGGCTCCACGTGCTCTCTAGCTTTGCTCTCCAGGACCTGCCAATGCCAGAGTACGCTCGGCTAGTTATCACAGGTCCTTTAGGCAGGTTCAGCTTATGCCAGGCAGGTAGTCAATGTGTGCAGTCCTGCTACGAATATAGGGTAGCTATGCACCCTGAGCAGACTGCGGGGCGCGTAACCTGTAGAGAACGTGTGCAGTCCTGCTACGAATATAGTGTAGCTATACACCCTGAGCAGACTGCGTGGCGCGTAACCTGGGCATCGCCTGCCAAGCCGAATAGAGAGTTGCTCAGCCAGGTCTCACGCCGGCTGGTAGCATGTCTGCCTGGCGTCAGTCGCACGCACTTCCTAGCGGCTGGCACGTAGCTTCTGTGCAGTCAACAGGGCTATGTCTATACCAGCTTGCAGCACATAGTGCAAACCTAATATCTGGCAAGTGGCTTCTGTGCCATTAACAGGGCTACATCTACGCCAGTTGATAGCACATCTAACGTGACGTTTAATGGAGATAGTGCCAATTCTACATCTCCCCTAGTGTGAATTTACTCAGACGAGATCTAATGTTACATTTCTGTCGTCAATTTGACCCTCATACTCTAGGGGTATTCGGCAGCAGTGAACATAAACTGCATTGCGGACCCCGGGTTCGATTGCAATCCATTATATAATAAAGCTGTTGCAACCGAGCTCATAAGAGTATCTGACCGCCAGGGTCTAGCCGATCAAGGCTGACAACCAGCAGCTGCAGCGTTACATTCAGCAACTAGGGGCCAGAATTAGGTCTCTGGGGCAGGCCGCTCCAGTTGCTGATCTCACTGCAGTAGCTACTCAGGTGGCCGCACAAGCAGCAAATCTCTTAAGTTCTGCTGCTGTGCAAGCTGCGGTAGCTGCTAAAGTGTCATTACCGCATTTTGCTCTGCCGGAAAAATTTTCTGGGGACAGTAAATCTTGCAGAGGATTCATTAATCAATACTCCATTCAATTAGAAATGATGGAGGCATGGTTCCCCTCCGAAAGGGCAAAAGTGGGTTTTGTCATCTTATTACTTACCCGCAAGGCCTTGGAGTGGGCTACTCCTCTGTGAGAGCGGAGTGATCCGGTAGTGGCCAATGTGGGTCTTTTCTTTAGAACCCCAAAAAGTGTGTTTCTCGGTACCCAGGTTACACATGATACGGCTCTTAAGTTGCTTGCATTAGTGCAGGGTTCAACCATCGCCAGTCACTATGCCGTCCAGTTCAGGACATTAGCAGCAGAACTGGATTGGTCTGAACCATCGCTAATCCCGGTATTCTGGAAGGGTCTGGCTGGGCATATAAAAGATGCTCTAGCCACCAGGGAGATTCCAACCTCGCCAACTGTATTGATTTATGTCATGCAAAAAGCAAGTTGGAGATGAAGGTCTCTAAACCTCGTTTTCCATTGCCACTGTCATTTTCTAAATTGACTTCCGAATCCGTGGTTCCAGACACGGAACCGGAGCCAATGGATATTTCCCAGACCAGGAAATGGTTCCCTCATTCCCGTCCTACGCATCTCTTGGTGTACCCCAATAATAAGGGTTCCAAGCGGGCGGGAGAACGAGAGTGTCTAACCACCATCGGAGGAGGTGTGTTAGACTCAGAGATTTCTTCCTCCAGACTAGCCTATAAGGTGACATTGCTTTTCGGAACAACCACGGTTGCTGCCAAGGCGGTGGTGGATTCTGGGGCCGATGGCAATTTTTTGTCATCAACTTTTGCCCAGAAGCACGCCGTACCTATGAAATTACTGTCCAGACCCCTAAATATTAGGGTAGTCAATGGTTCCATGTTAGACACACAGATCACCCACCAGTCTATTCCCCTCACAATGTCGTTTCCTCAGGGTCACCGGGAGGATATCTCGTTCCTTATCCTTCCTGGAGGATTGGATGAGGTGCTATTGGGTCTTCCGTGGTTAAATTCTCACAACCCACATATAAACTGGAACACGGGGACAGTTTATTTATGGGGTGAGAGATGTGCTACCCAGTGTCAGTGTATGGTGGCTTCAACTCAGAAGGTGGTCTTAGACCCGCCGGCCAGTCTAGAGCCACTTCCAGAGCAATATTGGAGCTATGCCGATGTGTTCTCGAAAAAGGTTGCAGAGACCTTGCCTGCCCACCGACCGTATGACTGCGCCATAGATCTGATCCCTGGATCAGAGCCTCCTCGCGGTAGGGTTTATCCCCTGTCTGTCCCTGAGACCCAGGCTATGTCCGATTACATCAAGGAGAACCTGTCCCGGGGGTTTATCAGGAAATTGGTCTCTCCTGCTGGAGCGGGGTTCTTCTTCGTCCAGAAGAAAGCAGGTGACCTATGTCCGTGTATTGATTACAGGGGATTAAACGCAATCACCATCAATAACAAATATCCCCTGCCCCTGATATCTGAATTGTTTTACATAGTTCGAGGGGTTAAAATTTTCACTAAATTAGACCTGCGTGGGGCCTATAACCTCATACGAATCCGTGAGGGCGACGAGTGGAAGACGGCCTTTAATACTCGTGATGGCCACTACGAGTACCTCGTCATGCCCTTTGGGTTATGCAATGCCCTGCCGTCTTTCAGGATTTCGTCAATGATATCTTTCAAGATCTGCTGATGTCCTCCGTGGTACTATATCTTGACAATATCCTGATCTTTTTCCCGGACCTCCCAACACACAGAGAGGATGTGCGTAGAGTTTTTGAGCGTTTGCGCGAAAATTCTCTGTATTGCAAGCTGGAGAAATGCCAGTTCGAACAAGAGTCTTTACCATTATTGGGGTACATTGTATCCAGTAAGGGCTTGGCCATGGATCCCCAAAAATTGTTAGCCGTACAGAATTGGAGGGAGCCCCATTCTCTGAAGGCGGTGCAGCACTTCATGGGGTTCATCAATTATTATCGGCAATTTATACCACATTTTTCTACACTGGTGGCTCCCTAGGCTGCACTAACCAAGAAAGGTGCCAACCAAAAAAAATGGTCTAAAGATACATCTGAGGCTTTCCAGGAGATCAAGTCTTATTTCTCAAAAGCTCCCGTCCTACATCGGCCAGATGTCAATAAGCCATTCTATTTCGAGGTTGACGCATCCTCTGTAGGGGCAGGTGCTGTACTTTCCCAAAAGAATGGGCAGGGTTGGAGAAGACCATGTTTCTTCTTCTCCAAGACCTTTTCTCCACCGGAGAGGAATTATACTATTGGGGATAAAGAGTTACTCGCAATAAAATTGGCTTTTGTTGAATGGATGTATCTTTTGGAGGGAGCTAAACATCCGTTTGTGGTGTATTCTGACCACAAAAATCTCTCATACCTGCAGACGGCACAGCGTCTCAACCCGAGGCAGGTTCAGTGGTCCCTCTTTTTTGCCCGATTCAATTTTACCATCAATTTTCTAAAAGGGGAGAAGAATCCTCGGGTGGATGTTCTATCTTGGTCTATGGATACGATGGAGGACGATGACGAACCCAGACTTATTGTTCCTCCTGAGAGTATGCGAACGGTGGCACCGGTGACTCTAGACCAGGTTCCACCCGGGAAGATGTTTGCTCCCCCGAACCTACAGAATGAGGTGCTCTCGTGGGCACATGCCTCTAAGGTCGGAGGTCATTTTGGAATCAAATGCACCACTGAGTTCCTCCAACGCTCATATTGGTGGCCTTGGTTGTCCCAGGACGTTAAAGAATACGTCCAAGCATGCATCTCCTGCTCGAGAAATAAATCTTCTCATCAGAGTCCGGCGGGTCTTCTACATCCGTTACCCGTGGCGGATAGACCTTGGGAGCTGATTGGGATGGATTTCGTGGTTGAGTTACCTAAGTCCCAGGGTAATACGACCATATGCGTTGTTTCTGACTATTTTTCAAGATGGTTCACCTGGTACCCCTTCCTAGGGTTCCTTCTTCCCGGGTTCTGGCACCACTGTTTATCCGTCACGTCTTCCGTCTTCACAGTATGCCTGATAGGATTGTCTGTGATCGAGGTCCTCAGTTCACCTCTCAGTTTTGGAGAGAATTGTGTAATCTCTGTAGTATTGAACTGAACATCTCTACGGCCTATCATCCGGAGACCAACGGCCTGGTGGAATGCACTAATCAGACGCTAGTGACATACTTGCGTCATTTCATTTCTGCCAATCATAATACTTGGGCAACTTTGCTTCCTTGGGCAGAATTTGCTCTAAATAATGCAGTGGCGGATTGCACAGGTCAGACTCCTTTCCTGTTGAACAATGGTCAGCACCTACATGTGCCAGTTCCTATGCCATTTAATTCTGGGAAGCCTGGGGTCAGAGATTGGGCTTTGGAGGCGCGGGACGTCTGGGATCAGACGCAGGAAGCGTTTTTGGCCTCAAAAAATCAGATGAGACAGTCGGCTGACACTCATCGTCGTCCAGCTCCCGTTTTCTCTCCCGGGCGACAGGGTCTGGCTCGCGGCTCGTAATATTAGAGGTCGTGGGGAATCGGCTAAATTTGCCCCTCGGTTTATTGGTCCTTTTAAAGTTCTGACCCAAGTGAATCCCGTGGTGTATCGTCTGCAATTGCCTCGGCACTTGAGGATTCATGATACGTTCCATGTGTCGCTCCTGAAGCCCTTTCGTCTGACGAAATTCTCGGAAGCTCAGCACGCTTCTGACTCCGGGGGTGAGGATTTTGAGGTAGAGGCGATTGTGGGGTCTAAGATGGTGGGTGGCAAAATTTTTTATTTAGTACACTGGAGGGATCACGGTTCTGAGGATCGCACTTGGGAACCCGTGGACCTTATTCATGCTCCCCTGCTCATTGAGGAATATGAGCGTCAAGTGGGGGGGGATGTTAGAGGGGGGATAATGTTAGGCATCAGGTGACGGCAGGATCTGAACCTGGATCCGATGAGTCTGTTGTCTCCCATCCAGATCCAGCCAAGGCAGATGCTGCTCAGCTTCGCCGTCAATCCCAGCGCCTAGCCAATACCCAAGAGGCACAAATAGTTCATACTGTAGTAGCCTTAAACCTAGGTTACGGAATAAGAAATGGCTGTTGTAAGTCTAAATCCAGAAATGCCTGCACTGAGCATGTCCGTGACATGGCGAGCCATGATTGGTGCTTAGTGACAGCTGATCCTCTGACCTGGCATCGCCTGATTGGTCACGGATGACATCATCGGCGATGCGATTGACAAGATGGCTGGGGCGGAGCTTAGCCCTTAAATAGCTTGTCTGTCCGCGGCACGGTCAGATCATACTAAAATAGGCAGTGCTCATAAGTGGACGTACCAGAATCTGGGCTCCACTTGCTCTCTAGCTTTGCTCTCCGGGACCTGCCGATGCCAGAGTACGCTCGGCTAGTTATCACAGGTCCTTTAGGCAGGTGCAGCTTATGCCAGGCAGGTGTCAATGTGTGCAGTCCTGCTACAAATATAGGGTAGCTATACACCCTAATCTGACTGCAGGGCGTGTAACCTGGGCATCGCCTGCCAAGCCGAATAGAGAGTTGCTCAGCCTGGTCACATGCCGGCTGGTAGCACGTACGCCTGGCGTCACGTAGCTTCTGTGCAGTCAACAGGGCTACGTTTATACCAGCTTGCAGCACATAGTGCAAACCTAATATCTGGCAAGTGGCTTCTGTGCCATTAACAGGGCTACATCTATGCCAGTTGATAGCACATCTCCCGTGACGTTAACGGAGATAGTGCCAATTCTACATCTCCCCTAGTGTGAATTAACACAGGCGAGATCTAATGTTAGATTTCTGTCGTCAGTTTGACCCTCATACTCTAGGGGTATTCGGCAGCAGTGAACATAAACTGCATCGCGGACCCCGGGTTCGGTTGCAATCCATTATACAAAGCTGTTGCAACCGAGCTCATAACACTTCATAACTGAATAGGTTGATTTCACCGAAGTGTGATTAACTTTGAGTTACATTATGTTCCCTTTATTTTTTGGTCCCTTTACTTAGTGGTCAGGCATCACCATAGCCCGTTCCTTCCCGTCTATGCTCCGCCCACTTTGGCAGAGCCTTTCATGTCTGTCGTGAAAATCACAAAAGTCACAAAGGTTTTTTACAACTTAGGCTGCTTTCACATTAGCGTCTGTGCGCGCAGCGTCTGCGGCGCATACAAGCTCATGCGATATGCGCCCCTATCTTTATAATGGGGGCGCATGGTCATGCGTGTGTATGCGTTATGTTGCGTTATTGGACGCATGCATCTTGTGGGCGTGTGCAACATCTCCCCCAGAATGCAACATGTTGCTTTTTTTGCGTCGATATTTTGCAAAAATGACGCATGCGCCCGCCTGCGCACGGAATGTGCCGAAAAAAACGCATTACAGTCTATGGGGGCGCATAAGGGCGCACTGACATGCGCACGACAGCGTTACCATGCGCATGCGCTTTTAGAGGTAACAAGTCTCCGGACAGTCTAGACATCTTTCTGACCACCCCCCAAAGATAAATAAATATAGAGGGTTGGCATTGCTCCACTTCACAATTCTACAGACTCTTGAGAAGACAGAACACCTTTTTGACAGGACAGAACACCTTTGGACATGTAAGTATACCAACTAATGGATGTTTAGATTTTTTCCTTACAGTGTGTAATTTTTTTTTTTTTATTTCATCCTGCAGAATTCATACAACAGGTCAGGAACAGGAGGATCATGCCTTCAAGCAATGAAAATTCACAGAGTGGACAGCCCAATGAAGTGAGTATATTATCTACTGTTCTTTAAATAATCACTGTCACTTGTACACGTGTCAAATATTTTGGTTTGGTTCACAGAGCTCTTCAAGTGTTGATGACCCACAGGAGCAGGCAAGTCGGGGACAAGCAGCGGTGGCAACACGGCATGTAAGTATTTTTTTTTGTTGTTTTTACTCTTATCTTTCAAACATTAATGTCTTTATTTCAATTCTAGGTTCCACAACCGGACGACGAGGAGGACGTCAACAACGACCTCCTTATCACATCTGCACATGAGCACGTTCCACTGTGGGACACCCGTGATCCCCTGCATTCCGATGCAGTGGCTACCCGGCGGCTGTGGAACGAGGTGGCAAAATAGCTGTGGGATGGATGGGACAATGCCTCAGCTAGGGGTCAAAAGGACTTTCGTAAGTATTGCAACAACGCAGCTGTGAAACAGTAGGCCGTGATCACACAACCGTGTTTGATGTGATGAACTCCTGCGAGTTTCTTGCATCACACACATGGTTGTGTGATCATGGCCAAAAGTGCAATTTTTTACAATGTTTTTTTTTTCCTTTCACAGTAAAGAAAGTCAAAATTAGATGGAGTTCCATGAAGGACCACTTTAATCGGGACCTGAGGCAGGAAGGCCAGGTTAGAAGCGGTGCTGGTGCAAGGACAAGGAAGTATAAGTACCATCGTCTCCTCAGCTTCCTGAAACCGGTCCTTGCACGCCGAGTGTAAGTATTTTGATGTTGTATTCCATTGTGTTGTGTAACCTTATCTGAATTTTTCTTTTCCACAGGAGTTGGCGAATGTACAAATTGAACTTTTGTGATACTAATGTTTTCATTTTCCTCTTTTCACAGAACCCATAGCAGCACCGTTCAACCTGGACCGGCATCTGGAGCGGTCCCTCATGCCACGCCATCGGACCAGTCCCAGCCATCCCACAGCGATGCGGTAAGTATGCCTGCATCACAGTCTGGAGAACCGGCAGCTGGTCCATCCGGTATTCCCCTGTCCCAGACCTCTGCCGCTCCTTTTTTTGGCTCTTCCCGCCAGCAGCAGTGGGTTTGGGACAGGTCACTCATGCCCGAGTTTTTACATTTGAGCACGGTGTTCCAGAATTGCTACAAGACGCTGGATGACACCGTGGAAAATGGTTTGGCCAATGTCACCCGACGCCTTGACGCAATGGGAGCCGAGCTCCAGAGACTGGCAAGACATTTTTTAAGTGCCATAGAGAAGGGCATATCGGAAAACCTATCGTCGGAACTCTAGCTTGCTGTGATGCAGGCCTGCAGTGCTAAGCATACCGAGTTCTGTTGCATATCATTGTGCGGCCACAACCTTGTTCACAGCTGCCCAACACTACTACACAATGCCAGGTGCAGAGGACCGCCAATACACCGCACCGCTGATTCCTGCTCTTGTGAGTATGTCCACCACCACCAGGCCGGCCCACCACACCGAGCAGACACCGGTTCGTGATCCTGAGAGGACATCAACCAGGCTGTCCCACCACACCACGCAGACGCTGGGTCCTGGTCGGCCGAAGACGTCCACCACCACCATGTCGGCCCACCACACCGAGCAGACGAGTACAGTGACGACACCCAGCAACAGGTCACATACAAGAAGCCACAGATAGCGGAGCCACCGGACAAAAAAGCATAGAAGGAGAACTGTACATGTGTCTCCACTAGTGTTGAGCGATACGATACCGCAAGTATCGGGTATCGGCCGATATTAGCTCTATCGGACTTTCGATACTTAGTTCCGATATTTTCGTCTTATCGGATACCGGAATCGGAATTGTCACTGTCACTGTCAGTGTCCGTCGGTCGGGTCTGTCAGGAGTCAGCGGCACTTACCTGGCAGAAGATCTCCGGCGGTCACGGGCTGGACTGCTTGATGGCCGCCATCATCTTTCCCCAGCGGTCACATGCAGTTTCTCGCGATAACTGCAGTGACTGCTGGGTAATCCCGGCCGTAAAGCAGTCAGTCTGATGACGTCACCGCCGGGGAAGCAGGTAATCAGCTGTGCTGCGTCGAGATGACAGGCTCTGCCTGTCATTGCGATGTAGCAGAGCTGGATCGTCGTGGGACTGTCGTTACTATGGACTGAGTCGGACAGGTGGTATACTGTTGGTTTGTTTTTTTTTTCTTTTTTTACAGGAGATCGATGGTGTCGCAGGAATGAGTGTATAATAAAATGAATGAAAACTGTGTTGTCTCTTTTATTTCATTAAAATACTTTTTTCTTGCTGTGTCTTTTTTTTATACATTTAAAAACTTTGGGATTAATAATGGATCGGTGTCTTATTGACACCTCTCCATTATTAACCGGGCTTATTGTCACCGTGCAATCAACGGTGACATTAACCCCTTATTACCCCACTTGCCACCGCTACAGGGCAGTGGGAAGAGCCGGGTAAAGTGCCACAATTGGCACATCTTTTGATGCGCCAAATGTGGGGCTGCTGTAGCCTGGTATTATCAGGCTGTTGAGGGCCAAAATCCATGGGCCTTGACAGTCTTTTAATACCAGGCCGCAGCAGTCTGCATTTTACTTGGCTGGTTAACAAAAATAGGGGGACCCCTACGCCGTTTTTTTTTCGAGGGGATCCCCTATTTTTGTTAACCAGCCAAGCTAAGCAGACTGCTGTGGCCTGGTATTATCAGGCTGGCAAGGTCCATGGATATTGGATCCTTACCAGCCTGAAAAACCAGGCCTCAGCAGTCTGCTTCATCTGGCTGGTTAACAAAAATAGGGGGGACCCCACGCCAAATTTTTTTTGAGGGGATCCCCTATTTTTGTTAACCAGCCAAGATATGCAGACTGCTGTGGCCTGGTATTATCAGGCTGGCAAGCAGGGTCGGACTGAGGCACCGGGACACCGGAGAAACCTACGGTGGGCCCCAGCTCCTGCGTGGTGGGCCCTGATTTGAAAGGATAGGTCGCGGGGCAGAGGGAGCGGTGGCCCCAGGGCCCGCGCTCTGAGGGGGCCCACCCAGATCTACGATACAGTTACATTCTGCGGCAGAGCAGGGAGAATCGCTCTCCCTGCTCTGCCGCCCGGAAGCTATGGGGCCTGAACAGGCGTTGGGGGGGCCCGGTGCCAGCAGTGGGCCCCCCACCCGTCATCGGAGGGTCTGCTGTATCGGCATCCAGCCGATAAAGCTGACCGCATGGAGAGAGAAGGAGCGAGCGCTCCTTCTCTCCCATAATCCCCCTCTCAGCGTATGACAGCGGGCGCAATAACATCACCTGCCGGCGCCCGCTGTCAGACGCTGAGAGGGAGAACAGTGAGCAGCACAGGAGCCGGGAGGTGAGTTTTTTTTTATTTTTTTTTTTAATGGGGGTGCAGTCGAGTCCTGGCTGGAGAAGTCGTCATGTCGGTGTGGGCCAGATGGAAAAGACATGAAAAGTGAACAATTCCATTAGAAAGAACATCAGCGGTAAGTCATTATCTGTACCTGTGCTGTAATCTATTATATGTTCTGTAGGACTGGTATTATTTAACACAGACCATATGGCGGTAATATCAATATTGGTCTTTTTATATATAGATTATTTTGGCCAACAGCGCGGTCATTTGCTGAGGTTCTCTGATGATGGGCCCACTCAGAAGTTTTGCCCCCACTAAACCAAAACCCTAGCTACGCCTATGGCTCTCTCTCTAGTCTTTCTTTCTCGCTCTCTGTTCTTTCCTTCTCGCTCTCTGTTCTTTTTTCTCTCTGTTCTTTCTTTCTCTCTTTTCTTTCTTTCCTCTCTTTCTTTCTCTGTTTGTTCTTTCTCTCTCGCTGCTCTTTCTTTCTTTTCCTCAGTACCAGCCACTGTGCCCTCATTACCAGTCAGTGTGATCAGCAGTGATAAATGGTTACGCTTGGGGCGAGGATATGGGTGTGATTAGCTGTGAAATGGGTGTTGTCGGGGCGTGGCCTAAAATTTTCAGCGGCGCGCAACACGCGCCGCAGCCTTTAATCCTCTTTCCTGTCTTCCAAATTTGGGAGGTATGCTGTATGACCTCCCTACAACTTCTGGCCATGCTCCTGATGAGCGCGACGGATGGTCTCGTGAGGGATCTCCTCCCACACCTGGACTAAAGCATCCACCAACTCCTGGACAGTCTGTGGTGCAACGTGGCATGGCCTAAAATTTTCTGCAGCATGCACAGCGTGCCACAGCCTTTGTCCCTCTTTCCCTTATTCAAAGGTTGGGAAGTATGATGTTGGGCCGCAAGAATATATTTTCTCTGGTGGGCCCAAGGTACTCCAGTCCGACGCTGCTGGCAAGGTCCATGTATGTTGGCTCCTTAACAGCCTTAAATACCATGCCTCAGCAGCAGGGGGTACATATAAATCATGGGGCCCCATAGCAAAAGTCTGAATGTTCCCCACCCCCCCAAAAAAAAAACCCAGAGGCATTATAAATGTAAAGTGCCAGCACAATGAGGGAAGTTGAGTCGCACAGAGACAGGGGTTTTGGGGGTACTCGGCACCAATCACGTCGACTTCTATGGGGGATGTCACGAGTAGCACAGCTCGGTCCGTGACCTGGGCGATCACTGGAATGTGGGATATTTCCAGGGGATGATAGAATGTTCGTGTAGTTTGTCGTGACGCCACCTGTAGTACCTGGTCAGGGTGTCCAGCGCTGCTGTCCAGGTCCTCTGGAAGGGATGGTGTAGTGCAGGTAGGTGAAAAGTCTTCTACAGGTAACACGCTATCCTTCCAGGGCAGATAGATGTGAGATAGAGCAATGGTGCAAAGTGATGTAGCAGAGTGGACTATGCGACGTAGTAAGAAAGCAGGAAACACTTCAAGTTAAACGTTGCATAATAAAATTTTTAATAATAACATTACAAAAGTGCAAATAGCATTAGTGCCGAAGTTCGTGGAGACTTCTTAGGACTACCCCCACCGGGGTAACTTCACAGTGTCCTTTACTTGTGCTTGTGGAGGACCCGCTCCAAACCTCCAACTGTGGTCTTGGGTGGGCTGCAAGACTTTCCTTGAGCAGACCTCACTTTCGGCCACACCAAACGGGTTTTTAGTTTCTGAGGTAGTTGAAAATAGTGCACAGTTAAGTTTTTTGTAAAACCAAGATGGAGCACCGAAGTGCCAACTATTTACAGAAAAGTTTGTGAGCCAGTACAGTTCATGGCTTCAAAGTTCAACATTTTGATTACAGTGAAACACCATTACCAAACCTGGGTATATAAAGGCAACAATAAACTTCTTTTTATGAACATTCACCCGTCCGGGTACATCAAACCATTACCCAACCTGGGTATATTAAGGCAACAATAAACTTCTTTTTATGAACATTCACCCGTCCGGGTACATCAATAATTTAACTATTTACATACAGAGACCCTGTCCGGGTTATTTAGACTTCTTTGGCTGGCCTCTTACAGGTACCACCTGGTACTGTTCTGGAGCTTGCCAAACATCCGTGACAGGAGGGTCCACCCAGACCTGATGACGTCGTGTGGCCTGTACAGTGACGTCGTGACCCGCTATCTGGGTCTGTGTGGCCACCTCTTTCGTCTCCCTCCGGGTCTGGACCCCTATGTCCCGGACTGAACGAACCCCAGGGGGCCTAACAGGTGCCGGGTACGGCCCAGCTATCATTATCATGTCCATAGCTGGGGCTGCTGAGGAGACCACTGAGGAGACCGCTGGGGAGATTTACGGCGTGGGGTGGGCACTTGTGCAGAGGCCTGGTTGGGGGAGGCTGAAGGCTCGTAGGGTCTGTCAGTTTCCTGACACTCTGGGGAGTAGGGGTCGCACCTGGTAACATTTAGGGCGTACCATCCATTGTAACCCCAGTGTCGGGTGTAAGTCACCAAGTCTCCTGGCAACAGGTCCCTCCCCGGGTGTCCTTCTGGGAGGTGAGCCTCCACGTCCCGCCGGGTTACAAAAACTTCTAAATAAAGTCCAGGCTCCTGGATGAAGCCCCAACCACCTTTTAACTTAAAGTTCCGTACTGCACCCTTACGCCGCGGCTCCCTCACCGTACTTTTATCCTTTCTCATACGTGCCTTCTCTGCCAGGTCCTTCTCCAGGTGATGTTGCCGAAGCTTTTGGGATTCTCGCTGCTCCCTTTGTCGCTCTGCTTCCCGCTCCCGACGTCTCCACTCTTCCTCCTGACGCCGGTTGTAATTCTCCTCCACCAGCAGCTCCATGTCTCCACCATCAAACGCCAGCTTACGATGTCCGGTTTGCGGCAGCTCTCCTGGCGCTCACCTGTGGCGGAAGCAGCCGGCTCTGGAACAGATGACGGTCGGGGCTCCGGTACAGACAGGTAGAGCTCTGGTGCCTGCGCGGCCTCCTCCATGAGGACGGGTGTCGCTTCTTCTGCCTCAGCGACGGGGGCAGACAGCGAGATCTGGGGTGCTGGTGCGGCGTTTTCTGCAGGAACGGGTGCCTCCACTGTGATACTGGCAACCGGTTCAGATTGCAAGGGCTGGGATGCCCGCACGGCCTCCTGTACTGGAACGGGTGCCTCCACTGAGATACTGTCAACCGGTTCAGATTGCAAGGGCTGGGATGCCCGCACGGCCTCCTGTACTGGAACGGGTGCCTCCACTGAGATACTGTCAACCGGTTCAGATTGCAAGGGCTGGGATGCCCGCACGGCCTCCTCTACTGGAACGGGTGCTTCACCTTCCGGTACAGACACTTCAGGGGGTAAGAGGGATTGGCGCCGCTCCAATTGTAGTTTTAGGGCCCGCCAGCTCGCTTCCATCCTGGCGACCTCCTCCCGGTGCCGGGCCAGGTCTCTCAGGGTATCCTCCGCTTCTTCCAGCGTAGGAGGGTTTCCAGGCCGGGTGCCAAACGGTGGCTCCGTGGCGATCGGGTCGCTTCCGTGGTGGGAGAGCTCTGACTCCTCCATCCCTTCCCACTTCTGCTCATGTCCGTTCGCCATCTCTGCCAAGTCACATGTGTCATTAGCATCAGGAGAGGCGCCATCTTTTGTAGGGAGGCGGGACCTTCGCGTTCGTTTCCGCCCACTGAGGAGGATGAGGAGGCGGAACTCCAGAGCTGTGGGGCACGATCTTACATTGCAGTAACATTTAGAGTGTGCGGACATCGTTTTCGCGCCACGGAGTGAGTGTACGCCCACGAGAGCACGCCCTTATTCTTCACCTGTGCCTCGTGGCGCAGATATGACGGAAAAATGGCAAATTCAGTCTATGATGATTTTTGCAATTCTCAAGCAAAAAAAACAGTTCAATTAAGGCACACAGGACTCGCTTATAGCGAGCTTCTGAATCCTGTTCGTGACGCCAAAGTTGAGTCGCACAGAGCCACAGGTTTTGGGGGTACTCGGCACCAAGCCCGTCGACTTCTATGGGGGATGTGACGGGTAGCACAGCTATGTCCGTGCCCTGGTCGCTCACTGGAATGTGGGATATTTCCAGGGGATGATAGAATGTTTGTGTAGTTTGTCGTGACGCCACCTGTAGTACCTGGTCAGGGTGACCAGCGCTGCTGTGCAGGTCCTCTGGCAGGGATGGTGTAGTGCAGCTAGGTGATAAGTCTTGTACAGGTAAGACGGTATCCTTCCAGGGCAGATAGATGTGAGATAGAGCAATGGTGCAGAGTGATGTAGCAGAGTGGAGTATGCGACGTAGTAAGAAAGCAGGAAAGGAAACAATTCTTACTACAAAGACATGCAGCATAAGGCTGCCTCAACCCCTCCCATCCAACTAGCTACACCCTGTTCTAACCAGCCTGAACTAGACCATCCCATTGGGTCCGCCTACACTCAGCTGGCATAGTGTACTGTTGAATGCAGTGGTTGGAGTCAATGGGGTGTTTCCTCCTTACCTGAGAGTAAGTTGTCACACCGCTGGGTGCGATGCAACATCTCTGTGGCGACTGGACCCTCGGGTGCTTCTGTCTTTTCACAAATGCCGGCTTTACCCGGCAATTGAATCAGAGGCTATTTTACTATGTAGAAGTGAATAAACTATAAATATATGTATATATATATATATATGTCACAATGACATACATATATATATATATATATATATGTCAAAGTGTGTATATTTTGTGTTTACAAGGAAAGAAAGTGTTTTTTTAGTTGCGATATTTTGTTCCCATAGACTTACATGGGACTTCCGGTATCGGAATCGGATATCGCCGATATTTAGTGATATCGGCGATACCATTCCGATCCGATATTTTTAGATATCGAGCAGTATCGCTCAACACTAGTCTCCACCATCACCTCCTGCAACCTCACTTCCCACTTTGTCTTTCCCTTCCCATATTTCCCTTCCAAATGTCTCTACCTGCAGTATCCTGGATCTACCGTCAAGCTCACTTGACACCTCCCCTTCGCCCAACCCAAACCAATCTCCTAGTTTACCATCCCCCTTTGCCCATAATTTTTCTTCTTTTTCATGATATGTTATAAATATTTAATAAATGTTGTTTTGGTTTCATCAATCAATGACTGTTTTTTGAGTATTTAGTCGCTGGCAACACACCGTGCGCCTTATACACAAAAGGTTGTGAGGGGGTAGGCATACATACAAGGATGGGAGGGGGTAGGCATATATACAAGGATGGGAGGGGGTAGGCATATATACAAGGATGGGAGGGGGTAGAAATATATACAAGGATGGGAGGGGGTAGGCATATTTACAAGGATGGGAGGGGGTAGGCATATATACAAGGATGGGAGGGGGTAGACATATATACAAGGATGGGAGGGGGTAGGCATATATACAAGGATGGGAGGGGGTAGGCATATATACAAGGATGGGGGGGTAGGCATATATACAAGGATGGGAGGGGGTAGGCATAGGATGGGAGGGGGTGGGCATATATACAAGGATGGGAGGGGGTAGGCATATGTACAAGGATGGGAAGGGGTAGGCATAGGATGGGAGGGGGTAGGCATGCATACAAGGATGGGAGGGGGTAGCCATACATAAAGAAACCACATACATAGTCTAGAAATAAAGGTATTATGTGTTTTTTTTAACAGCACAGGGAGTAATTGGCATGAAACAGTAAAATATTGGATTAATATGACATCACATAACAAAAACACTAAACCATTTGATCCTGCCATGACAAACGGCCAACATCGGAAACAAAATAGGCGGCAAATCGATCCCTCATTTGTCCAATTTCCAATGTTGTCCTTACAGGCTGTTGCTGGAAATCGGGCAATGGGTTCGAAACCGCTTCGTCAAGTTCTACGTTGGGTCGCTCTTTAGCCATGATATAGTTGTGGAGAACCACACACGCCTTGACAACCTCATCCACTGTCTCGATTTTAAGATTAATTGATGTTTGCAAAATGCGTCATTTTGAGACAAGGATACCAAAGGCGCACTCCACAGTTCTTCGGGCCCTGGACAGTCTATAGTTAAAGATCCTTTTAGTATGGTCCAAGTCCCGAGTAGAGTAAGGTTTAAAGAGGTTGGCACACATTTGAAATGCCTCATCCCCAACCACAACAAACAGAATTGCAGGTCTTTCAGTGTTGGGAAGAGGTTGTGGCTGTGGGAAATTGAAATTATTCCGATATAAGCGTTGGCCCATGTCAGAGTCTTTAAATGTGCTTGAATCATTAGCACGTCCAAATGATCCAATGTCAACGGCCACAAAGCTACAGTCTGCACCTGCAATGGCCATGAGCACTGTTGAAAAATATTTTTTATAATTGAAGAACTGAGAACCAGTTTTAGCCGGTTTGGTAATACGGATATGTTTCCCATCCACAGCTCCAATACAGTTGGGAAAATCACAAAGTTCCTGGAATTTTACTGCTTTGGCCTTCCATAATTCCGTGGTTGGTAGGAGTGAAAATTCTTCCCAAAGAACGTCCCATAAAACCCGGCAGGTGTCCGCAACAATCCCAGAAAGTGTTGAAATATCAATCCGGAACTGAAAATGGAGCTATGATAAGGACTCTCCGGTAGCAAGGAATGTAATAAACAGATAAATAAAAAACAAAAAAATTCTAAGTACATTGCGGAACAATAATTATGACAGTCGTTTCATTTTAAAAGTTTAGTTTGAAATATTACGTACCTTAGTGCCACCAGCAGACGTTCCTCTGCAGGAATAGCTCTCCGGAGCTGGGTATCCTGCCTGGTGATGGCTCCTTCAACGTGTCGAAGCAAATACCGGAAACTGTCTTGACACATCCTCATATACTTGTAATACTTGTCCGGATTCTCATTTAGCTCCCTGAATAAACAGTGGTAAGCTCCAAAGCTCTCCCGGACTTGCACAATAGGGTGTTGCCAAAATCTCCGACGCTGTCTTCTTCGTCTTTCTCTCTTCCATCCGTCATCACAAGCAGCAACAAAAGCAAGAAACACGCCGAGATCCAAATCAAGATTGCGGTACAAGCTGTCCATTTTAAGATTTATCTTGAGGTAGGATACAGGAGCAGAATAGGAGGATTTCAGCTCTGAAAGGGTTTATATACAGAAATACTATGAGACACGCCCACTGTAGTGCCATTGGTGGTGTAGTTATTTTGGAATGGCATATTTTCCCTCTTTTTTCTGTTTCGAAATCCTTCGTCATAAAACGCAAAAGCACGAAAAACGCATACAAACGCGTGTAAACGCTGCATTTTTATGCGCATATGTTAGGTGCATGCGTCATGAAAAAGGTGCGTTGACATGCGTTTTTTCATGTGTTTTCTGTTGCGTATGCAACGCTGCACACACAGACGCTAATGTGAAAGCAACCTTAGTGTTGCACAAAAAATTGTGACATTTGTAAGTGTTTTTTTTGCCAGAAAACTGGTTTAAACACATTGATGAATTAGCCCATTAGTGTAAGTAGATCACAGTATATTTTCTGTTATATATAAATTGATTTATTGGGTTGCCAGTATGAGGGTTTAAATTAATTTATACTCACCTGTCTCATCACCACAGGTCTTCATCCAATCTTTTGCACAGCTCCTTCCAACTTCTTTCTTGCCTTGGTGAGTAGTGTTGAGCATTCCGATACTGCAAATATCGGGTATCGGCCGATATTTGCTGTATCGGAATTCCGATTCTGAGATCCGATATTTTTGTCATATCGGATACCGGAATCGGAGTTTTTCTCTAAAGTCTATGGGGAGTTCCTGTGTCACAGAACGAAGTACGTGACACAGGAACTTCCCGAAAGTGTCACTGTCAGTGTCGGTCGGGTCTGTCAGGTGCCAGCAGCACTTACCTGGCAGAAGATCCCTGGCTGTCACGTCCATCCATCCATCCATCCATCCAGGCCGGCCATTACCCTCTCCCTTGGCAGTCACGTGCAGCATCTCGCGATAACTGCACGTGATGCCGGGTACTGGGTAAACTCGGCCAGCTGTACTCTCGCGACAGCTGGCCGTAAACCAGTCCGATAACGTCACCGCCGGGGAACCTCCTCAGGTAAGCAGCGCTGCTCTATGTGGATGTCAGGCTCAGCCTGGCATGCAGATGTAGCAGAGCTGGACTCATCGTGGGACACTCGTGATTTTGGACTGTGTCGGACAGGGAGTATTTGTGTTGGTTTGTTATTTTTGTTTTTTTACAGGAGAACGATGGTGTCTCAGGATGAACGTACAATAAAAATAATGAAAACTGTGTTGTGTTTTATTTCATTAAAAGACTTTATTCTGGCTGTGTATTTTTTTACAGATTTACAAACTTTATGATTAATAATGGATTGGTGTCTTATTGACGCCTCTCCATTATTAACCGGGCTTATTGACACCGTTCAATCAATGGTGGCATTAACCCCTTATTACCCCGCTTGCCACCACCACAGCGCAAGTGGGAAGAGCTGGGTAAAGTGCCACAATTGGTGCATCTTTGGATGCGCCAATTGTGGGGCTGCTGCAGCCAGGTATTTTTAGGCTGTTGAGGGCCAAAATCCATGGGCCTTGACAGACTTTTAATACCAGGCCGCAGCAGTCTGCTTTTTACTTGGCTGGTTAACAAAAATAGGAGGACCCCATGCCATGTTTTTTTTCGAGGGGATCCCCTATTTTGTTAACCAGCCAAGCTAAGCAGACTGCTGTGGCCTGGTATTATCAGGCTTGCAAGGTTCATGGATATAGGATCCTTACCAGCCTGAAAAACCAGGCCTCAGCAGTCTGCTTCATCTGGCTGGTTAACAAAAATAGGGGGGACCCCACGCCATTTTTTTTTCGAAGGGATCCCCTATTTTTGTTAATCAGTTCACTTCAGGTCAGCCGGGATTCCCTCTGACGTCACTGATGCTGTGCGGTGTCCCTGGCTGACCTGAAGTGAAAGTGGGAAGCAATCAATTATGCTAACCACTTAGTCTCCTGTCAGCCAGGAGAGGAGATGATTCAGTCGGGGGTTTACTGTGAGGCTGGCAGCATTAGCTGCAGTTCCTGCAGTAAACATTAACCCTTTCACAAGGATTACATCGGGGGACCTGACTGAACATCGGATAGGTAAGAATAATGTTGCTTTATTATTTTATTTTTATTACAGGTGAACAAGGGCTTTGCAAGGAATGGCAGTAAAATAAAATATGGTCAAAAACTGTGTCTTTATTTCATTAAAATGATTTTTAATTAAATTGTGTGTGTTTTATTTTCATTTCATACAATAGGATTAATAATTGATAGTTGTCTAATTGACAGCTCTCAATTATTAACCTGGCTTAAAGTCACATTTCAATAGCAAGGTGGCTTTAACCCCTTATTAACCCATTCGCCACCGCTACAGGGCAATGGGAATAGATGGGAAAAGTGCCAGAAAGGGCGAATCTAATTATAGATTTGCCTTTTCTGGGGTGTCTGGGGGCCGATGTTAGTAGCCAGGGGGGCAAAAATAATGGTCCCTCTCTGGGCTATTATTATCTGCCCCCACTCGCTGGCTTTGTCTGTCTGGTTGAGAAAATAGGGCGGGAGAACACGCCTTTTTTTTCAACAATTTTACACTATATATATATATATATATATATATATATATATATATATATATACACACAGGTCATTGAATTTGTGACATATATATATATATATATATATATATATATATATATATATATATATACAGTACAGACCAAAAGTTTGGACACACCTTCTCATTCAACGATTTTTCTGTATTTTCATGACTGTGAAAATTGTAGAATCACACTGAAGGCATCAAAACTATGAATTAACACATGTGGAATTATACATTACACTTTACAAAAAAGTGTGAAACAACTGAAAATATGTCTTATATTCTAGGTTCTTCAAAGTAGCCACCTTTTGCTTTGATTACTGCTTTGCACGCAGAAAAGGTGAACGGATGGACTCTACATGCCTGGTTCCCACCGTGAAGCATGGAGGAGATGCTGTGATGATGTGGGCGTGCTTTGCTGGTGACACTGTTGGGGATTTATTCAAAATTGAAGGCATACTGAACCAGCATGGCTACCACAGCATCTTGCAGCAGCATGCTATTCCATCTGGTTTGCGTTTAGATGGACCATCATTTATTTTTCAACAGTGCAATGACCCCAAACACACCTCCAGGCTGTGTAAGGGCTATTTGACCAAGAAGGAGAGTGTTGGGGTGCTACGCCAGATGACCTGACCTCCACAGTCACCAGACCTGTACCCAATCTAGATGGTTTTGGGTGAGCTGGACCGCTCACCGCTTCAATTTTGAATAATCCCCAACAGTGTCACCAGCAAAGCACCCCCACACCATTACACCACCTCCTCCATGCTTCAAAGTGGGAACTAAGCATGTAGAGTCCATGCGTTCACCTTTTCTGCGTGCAAAGCAGTAATCAAAGCAAAAGGTGGCTACTTTGAAGAACCTATAATATAAGACATATTTTCAGTTGTTTCACATTTTTTTGTAAAGTGTAATGTATAATTCCACATGTGTTAATTCATAGTTTTGATGCCTTCAGTGTGATTCTACAATTTTCATAGTCATGAAAATGCAGAAGAATCTTTGAATGAGAAGGTGTGTCCAAACTTTTGGTCTGTACTGTATATATATTTATAGTACATACATTTCTACATAGTATAATAGCCGTTAATTCAATTGCTGGCTTTTGTGAAATTACAGACCCGACATGAAATGACACATGGTTTACATAGAGTTAACCATATCATTTTATGTAGTTTGATATATGGTTTTCACTAACAATTACATGAGTGTATGTGTGCAAAATTTGACACATGTAGGGGTTAATTAAAGGTGTAAATTCGTAGCAAAAAAAGCGTTTTTTTTACAACGAATTTACACCTTTAATTATCCCCTACATGTGTCAAATTTTGCACACATACACTCATGTAATTGTTAGTGAAAACCATATATCAAACTACATGAAATGATATGGTTAACTCTATGTAAACCATGTGTCATTTCATGTCGGGTGGTTCTGTATTTTCACAAAAGCCGGCATTGCCCGGCAATTGAATCAGAGGCTATTATACTATGTAGAAGTGTATGAAATATAAATATATGTATATATATATATGTCACAATGACATGTATATATATATATATATATATATATATATATATGTATTCTATGTGTGTATATGCAGTGTTTACAAGGAAAGAAAGAAGTTTTTTTAATTCCGATATTTCTCTACCATTGACTTGCTTTGGGTTTCCGGTATCGGATCGGCGATACCCGATACTTTTTGAGTACCGGGCCGTTCCAATCCGATCCGATATTTTGGGATATCGGGCAGTATCGCTCAACACTATTGGTGAGTGATGTCAACAAACTTGCTTTGGGGCTTCTGAAGTGGAGTAGGCCTGTGAAGTCTAGTCAGTAGTGATGAGTGAACGCGCCCTGTGATATTTGAATATCATTCGAGTATCTGGGTGCTGGATGTCCTCGACACTGGACGAGCATTTTCTAGTGCCCAGATGTAATGCTCGAAACCCACCCCACATGTTTGGAACCTGTTACACAGCCAAAAAACATGTGGGGATTGCCTGTGCGTCACCACTGTCATGCTTAGCAACACGATGCCATTACAAAACTCAGTGACAGTTTCAATTGGAGGGAGAGAATAGTTGTCCAGGCCTGTGTGCACAGTTTCAGGAATCAGAGTCCTTTAGTGGTTATACTATTGCTAAACCATGATTCTAAAAGTCCCTAAGGACTAGCCTTGTGCTTTGCTACTTCTATGCAATACATCCTACATTTAGCCTAGGGACTGCAGCAGGGAGATTAGCAGAATACAGCCTATAGGCAGAGCTTATGGTGTTGCAATCCATTGCTAAGTATATAGCTGTTGCAGGTGACCAGATTTTTTGTTTTTTGGTGAAAAAATGTACTCTATTGTCAGCCACACAATTTAACCTGCTTTGCATTAAATTATGATGGATTTATACTAAATAACATTTTTTATTTTGTTACTGTATTGTAATTTATACAGATTAACATGGTTTGAGTTATATTACAGTGGTTTTAAATAAAAAAACGCTTTGCCTACTGGAGGTGACCAAATGTTTTGGTTAAAAAATTTACTGTATTGTCATTCATACAGTTTAACCTGCTTTCTGTTAAATTACATTTTTTTAAACTCTAAAAAACCACTCTGCCTGCTGCAGGTGACCACATTTTTCTGTTAAAAAAATTTACTGTACTTCTAGGGATGACTGTGCTCGGATATACTTGTTACTCAGTGAGCATTGGGCGGTGCTTGATTTAAAACTCCGTAGCCATCTTGGTAGTGGCATTACTGTGATTGCCTGGCCATATTACATCATCAGCAGTATAAAAACGCTTGGTTCACTGACACCATTGCACAGTTCAGGGACATTTTCGTATTGGAAAGAGAGAGCAGTTATCCAGGCCTGTGTGTGCACCTAATCCGAGTCCTCTAGCATTGATGCTGATGCTGTGAACTATCATACTTACAGCCCTTCTAAAGGGTAATATTATGCTTTGCTGTTTGTATCAGATACATTCTGCATTTAGCCTAAGGACAGTTGCAGGAAGATTAACATAATAAAAGCTCAAGTCAGGGCTGAGTGCTTTACAGTCTGTTGCTTTGATCTACATTTTTGTAATATATATCACTCCCAAAATGCATAGAATTTTTTTTCTGTATTCAATTACTCACCCATACAGTATTACGTGGCCTGTGGTACATTTCATTGGTATCTAACAATCACAAAAAGAGTTGAATAATGTTTCTGGATTCAATTCTTCATCCATAAAGTATTACGTTGTCTGTGGTAAATTTCTGTAATTTCTCCAGCAAATTAAGAATTAAAATAATAAACAATAATATTCCTCACATGTCCATCAAGAAGATAATAATCCATTTGTCTCATGACAGGTCTAGCTCTGCTACATCTGGATGGCAGTTTGCATTGTTGCATCATCCGACTATACAGCTAGCCATTCAACAGAGACACTAAGCAGCATGTGCTACCACTGCTCAGTGTCTCACGGTGTACTCCTATGACCTAGCTGATGTCATCGCGAGCGTGAGAAAGTTCTCACCCTTGCAGTGTTGTCAGAAAGGTACTGGGAGTTCACCGCCAATGAACTCGGCTCAACTCATTGACATCTGTGCAAGCTCCTTGGGAAAAGTTGAAACGGTGCTAGTCATGACATTAGTGAGTTGAACTGAGTTAATTGTTTGTGAACTCCCGGGACCTTTCTGACGGCACCATGAGCGTGATAACTTTTTCAGACATCAGTGAGGTGAAAGTAGTTCATCGCGAGATACTGAGCAAAGCAAACTCGCATAGATAAGGGTCTCTGCTAGATGAAAAGCTGTATAGTCGCATCATGCAACCATGCAGCCTGCCATCTAGATGTAGCAGAGCTAGATACGTCGCAGGACAAATGGATTATTATTTTCTCAACAGACAGGTGAGAAATATTGTAGTTAATTATTATATTTCAGTTACAGGAGACATTGGCTTCAGTTGCCTGGGAGATGACGTGAGTATGGTTTAATTCAGATTCAATAAAGGAGTCTGTGTCATTCTTTCAATTAAAGGACTTTATTCTGGGTGTGTGTTACAATATCACTAAGGGGTTGGTAATGGGGGTATCTTATAGATGCTTCTCCATTACTAACCTCTGGGCTTGATGCCACATACAAAAGGTGTCATCAACCTCCTATCTATCACCCCACTTGCCACCGCACCAGGGAAAGTGGGAAGAGTCAGCAAAGCACCAGAATTGATGCATCTAATAAATGCACAATTTCTAAGTGGTTGTGGGCTGCTATTTTTTGGCTAGGGAAGGACCTATATCCATGTGCTCTTAGCAGCCTGTGAATGCCAGCCCCCCAGATGTCTGCTTCAGCTTGGCTGATTGTCAAAAATGGGGGGACTCCACATCATTTTTTAAAGTGTTTATTTAAATAATTTAAAAAAACAACGTGAAGTCTAGAGATGAGCGAACCTTTGAAAGTTCGGTTCAGTTAAGATTCGGTGAACGGACCGATGTTCGCCGAACGGTTTGTCAAACATATCCAAATACCATTCCATTCAAAGACAGGTAAAACCAAAAATATAGACAACACCTTTAGGGGGCCAAAAAATTGACAAAACAGCTCAAATTAGGTGCAGACCCCAGGAAAAGTGGCATCAATTGACCCAGAGTACAAAATAGTATAATTGTGTAGCATGGATGCAGGGGACAGGGCCTGGACCAGCGATTCCAGCCAAAACATAAGATCAGTAACAAGTGTATGAGTGACCTGCCAAATTCAGGCAACACACATGAAGGAGACCCAATTTGGAGTCCAAACGTTTCCCAAAATTAGGGAATTAGTGGCATCAATTGACCCACACTACAAATTTTAGAATGGCGCAGCAGTCAGGCATGGGCCATGCCTAAGACAGGGTTTGACAGATCATTTACAATTTAAGTTGAAATAAAGAGGTGGGTAAAGTACCAGTGTAGGTCTGCTGTACTGGGAGCCCTGCCAAATTCAGGTAACACACATGAAGGGGATCAACTTGGGGTCTAAACATTTCCAAAAATTAGAGGCAGACACCAGGAAAAGTGGCATCAAATTACCCATAATAGATATTTAATAATGACACAGTAGCAGTCAGTATGGTCACTGCACAGGGTATCAGGGTCTGGGCCAACATTTATAGTTTTTAATTTAAGTTTAACCCCTTTACCCCTGAGGGTGGTTTGCACGTTAATGACCAGGCAAATTTTTACAGTTCTGACCACTGTTCCTTTATGAGGTTATAACTCTGAAACGTTTCAACGGATCTTGGCAATTCTGAGACTGTTTTTTGTGACATATTGAACTTCATGTTAGTGGTAAAAAAATTTCGAAATAACTTGCATTTATTTGTGAAAAAAACAGAAATTTGGCAAAATTTTTTAAAATTTTGCAATTTTCAAATATTTAATTTTTGTGCCTTTAAATCAGACAGTTATATCGCACAAAATAGTTAATAAATAACATTTTAAACATGTCTACTTTACATCAGCACAATTTTGGAACCAATTTTTTTTGTTAAAGTTTACCAGCAATTTCTCATTTTTACAACACACCATTTTTTTAGGGACCACATCACATTTGAAGTCACTTTGAGGGGTCTATATTATCGAAAATACCCTAAAGTGACACCATTTTAAAAACTATACCCCTGAAAGTGCTCAAAACCACATTCAATAAGTATTATAACCCTTCAGATGCTTCACAGGAATTTTTGGAATGTTTTAAAAAAATGAACATTTAACTTTTCTCAAAAAATTTACTTCAGATCCAATTTTTTTATTTTACCAAGGGTAACAGGAGAAATTGGACCTCAAAAGTTGTTGTGCAATTTTTCCTGAGTACGCTGATACCTCATATGTGGGTGGAACCATTGTTTGGGCGCATGGCAGAACTCAGAAGGGAAAAAGCACCATTTGACTTTTCAATGCAAAATAGGCTGGAATTGAGATCGGTCGCTATGTCAAGTTTGGAGAGCCCTTGATGTGCCTAAACAGTGGAAACCCACAACAAGTGACACTATTTTGGAAGTAGACCCCCTAAGGAATATATTTAAATGTGTGGTGAGCACTTTGAACCCACCAAGGGCTTCACAGAAGTTTATAATGTAGAGCTGTAAAATAAAAAATCATATTTTTTCCACAGAAATGATATTTTCGCCCCCAATTTTTTATTTTCCCAAGGGTAACAGGAAAAATTGGACCCTAAATGTTGTTTTGCAATTTGTCCTGAGTATACCCCATATGTGGGGATAAACCACTGTTTGGGCACATAGAGCTCGAAAGAGGAGCACAGTTTGACTTTTTCAATGGAGAATTGGCTGGAATTGAGATCAGATGCCATGTCACGTTTGGAGAGCCCCTGATGTGCCTAAACAGTGGAAACCCCCAATTCTAACTCCAACCCTAACCCCAACACATCCCCAATTCCAACTCTAACCCCAACACACCCCTAACCCCAACTCTAACCCTAATCCCAACCCTAACCCTAATCCCAACCATAACTGTAATCGAAACCATAGCCCCAACCCTAACTCTAACCCTAACTTTAGCCCCAACCCTAACCATAACTTTAACCCCAACCCTAACCCTAACTTTAGCCCCAACCCTAACTTTAGCTCTAACCCTAAACCTAACGCTAACCCTAATGGGAAAATGGAAATAACTAATTTTTTTTTATTTTATTTTTTCCCTAACTAAGGGGGTGATAAAGGGGGTTAGATTTACCATTTATAGCGGGTTTTTACAGTGGGTTTTAATGCTTGGCTGCTGCACATAACAAAACATGCTTTTTATTGCAAAAATAGTTTTTGCATTAACACATTTTGAGAGCTATAATTTTTCCAGATTTTGGCCCAAAGAGTCATGTGAGGTCTTGTTTTTTGCGGGACGAGTTGATGTTTTTGTTGGTACCATTTTCAGGCATTTTTTGATCACTTTCTAGTCCAATTTTTGGAAGACAGAATGAGCAAAAACCAGCAGTTCTTAAATTTCTTTTGGGGGGCGTTTACACCGTTCCATGTGTGGTAAAATTGATAAGGTAGTTTTATTCTTCAGGTCAGTACAATTACAGCGACATCTCATTTATATTTTTTTATGTTTTGGTGCTTTTATATAATAAAAACTATTTTTATTATAAAGTAAAGTGCTACGGAATATGTTGGCGCTATAGAAATAAAATTGTTATTATTATTTTATAGAAAAAAATAATTATTTTTGCATCGTTTTATTCTGAGAGCTATAACTTTTTTATTTTTCCACTGATGATGCTTTATCATGGCTGTTTTTTTGCGTGACGTTTTCAGCTGTACCATGTTTATTTATAACCGTCTTTTTGATCACGTGTTATGCCACTTTTTGTTCGGCAGTATGATGATAAAGCATTGTTTTTTGCCTTTTTTTATGGTGTTCACTAAAGGGGCTAACTAGTGGGACAGGTTTATAGGTCAGGTCTTTACGGAAGCGGTGATACCAAATACGTGTACTTTTTTATTGTTTAGATTTTTTTATTCAAATATTTATTTAGTGATAGAATAAATATAGATTTTTTTATTATTTTTAAAATATTTTTACAATTACTTAAAAAAATTTTTTATTTTAATTCTTACTTTTACACTTTGTCCCACTATGGGACAATGATTTTGTGCAGGCTGATCACTTCTATAGCATGTAGATGAAGCAGCATCTGCATGCTATTGAAGCTGTCAGCGCTGCAGCTTCTGTACACTAACCTGTGAGGCTTCCTGACATGCACAGCATATGACAGGAAGTTTCACAGCTCTGGAGATCTGGATGTCGTCATGCCAACATTGGGTCTCCATGGTAGTGATCAGGACCCCGCGGCGTGCTGCGGGGTCTCCGATCCAAAGGCCGATGGGCAGGCAGCCCTGTGCCAGCTCCAGAACGCTGCGATCATATTTGATCGCAGTGTTCCGGGGGTAAAAGTGCGGGGAGAGGTTTGTGGCCGCTCCTGGCACTTAGTGCCGGGTGTCAGCTGTGAGAATCAGCTGACACCCGGCAGCGATCGTCTGCACTCACCCTGTGAGCGTGGCCGATCACACATGATGTACTATCCCGTCTATGGTCACAGGGGCCAAGGTCACATGGATGGGATAGTACGTCAGATGTCAGAAAGGATTTAAATTAATGCGATGTGGGTGAAGGACCAGTGTAAGCCTGCTTCGCTGAAAGCCCTAATACCTCATGCAGAAGAACAAACTGCTTTTCTGCTCAGTCACACTCAGGTGGCACAAATATCAGTTTGTCAACTACTATTGTTAGAAACATTTAAGATAAGTAACACAGGTAGTTTACTGAAAGTAATTGCGGGCCTGCCGGTCTGAGAGCCCTACCGCTACAGACAACACACATGAAGGAGACCCAACTTGGAGACTTGGAGTACAAACAATTCCCCAAATTATTGCCACACACAACTAAAGTGTCATAAATTTCCCTAGATTAGAAATAGAATAGTTGTGCAATTTTTAAAAAAATTCTATTACTGTTCCGTCTACTCAATTCCCTTTCTTTGGCAGCCGCACAGCGGTATTATTATTATTTGTTGCTATAGCACCATTTTTTCCATTTTATACCCCTGTATACATAATAAAAACAAGTACAATAATCTTAAACAAAACAAGTCACCGACGGGTACAGGAGGAGAGAGGACCCTGTCCGTGAGGGCTCACAGTCTACAAGGGATGAGTGAGGTTACAACTTGTGAGAGTAGAGCTGCTTGTGCAGCGGTATGGTAGAGCAATGGTTAGTGTAGGTTGTAGGCTTGTCAGAAGAGGTGTTTCTTCAGGTTCCTTTTGAAGGCTCCCATGGTAGGTGAGAATATGATATGTTGGGGTACACAGTTAAACATTAGAGGGGATCTATGGGAGAGATCTAGTATGTGATTGTGGGAAGAGGAGATAAAAGGGGAATTAAAGAAGGAGATCATGTGATGATCGGAGGTGATTTTGCATGCAGGTAAGTACCGAGAGACTATGTCACAGATGTAAGGAGGAGAAAAGTTTTGGATGGCTTTGTATGTCAAAGGTAGGGTTTTGAAGGGTGCCAGTGCAGGGCTTTACAGAGGGGAGAGGCTGGGGAATAACAGGGTGACAGGTGGATTAGTCAGACAGCAGAGTTTAAGATAGATTGGATGGGTGAGAGAGTGTTGGAAGGGAGACCACAGAGCATGAGGCTGTAGTAGGTGAGGCAGAAGATGAAGAGTGCATGCAGTCGTGTTTTTGCAGATTCATGGTTAAGAAATGTGCAGATCCAGGAGATCTTTTTGAATTGGAGTCAGCACAAAGTGGAAAGGGCTTGGATCTCAAATTTGAAGGAGAGATCAGAATCAAAGTTGCAGGACTGTGGAAAGTGTGGGTTGACTTAGTTGATGGAAATATGATGAATTCAGTTTTATCCAAGTTAAGTTTTAGAAATTTAGCAGAGAAGAAAGATGAAACAGTGGACAGACATTGAGGGATTCTTAATAGTAAGGTCCAGAGAAGCATATCTGTGTGTCATCAGCATAGAGGTAATACTGAAAGCCGTGAGACTTCATGAGCTGTCCCAGGCCGAAGATGGAGAAAAGTAAGAGTCCTAGAACTGAACCTTGGGGGATACTGACAGATAGGAGGCGAGATGAGGAGGTGGTGTGAGAGTGGAATGTCCTGTTTATTAGGTATAAGGAAATCCAAGAAAGGGCCAAGTCTGTGATACCAAGGGATGAGAGAGTCTGTAGTAAGAAGGAATGGTCCATTGTGTCAAAGGCAGAAAACAGGTCCAGGAGGAGGAGGACAAAGTAGTGTCATTTGGATTTGGCACTAGGTCATTGTTGACTTTAGTCAGGGCAGTTTCAGTGGAATGGTGTGGTCGGAAGCCAGAATGTAAGCGTTCAAAGAGGGAGAAGGAGGAGAGGTGGGAGGACAGATCGCAATAGATGTGTTGTTCCATTAGTTTTGAGACATAGGGGAGAAGTGATATGAGCCGATATCTAGACACAGAGGATGGGTCAAGGGAGGGCTTTTTGCGGATTGGTGTAATCGAGGTATGTTAGAAGCATGAGAGGAAGACAACAGTTGTTATTTACAGGTTGAAGATGTTGGTTAGGTTTGGAATGAAGACTTTAGTAAGGTTTGGAATGAGGTGGGACAGGATTGGGTCAAGTTCAAGTTCACAGGTGGTGAGACATGATTTGGAGAGTAAAGAGGAAATTTGATTTTCTGTGATGGTGAAGAAGTTGTTTTTGGAGGTGAAGAGTTGAGTATTTATGAGAAAGGGATGTGGGGACTTCAGGCAAAAGATTTTTCCTTATGCTGTCAATCTTCTGCTTGAAGAATTAAGCAAAAGTGGAGAGGGAGGAAGAGGGAGGGAGAGGGAGGGGACGGAGGAGAGAATTCAAAGTACTGAACAGCTGGTTCTGGTTATGAGACAGGGATTATATGAGAGATGAGAAGTAGATTTGTTTTGCTGCAGTGAATAATTGCGCAGCATTTTTACAACTTCTGTTACTGGACGGGCTACTTGATTCCCTGTCTTTGGCAGCCGCACAGCGGTAAACCTTGTAGATGTCGGCCAGAAAGAGCATGTGCTCCAGTTGATGGCAAGCTTTGCATCAAGTGGCCTCTCCTCCTTTCCTCGACTTTAACATCACACAAAGTACACTCCTCAGAAGTGACGCTCCAATTACCCTTGTTTCCCCCTGTGTCACAACTCTCCAACCACCCAACTGACTGTGGGGAACTACAGATGGACGAGTCTGCAGATCTGTTTGCATATTGTATTCCTTGACCATCAGAGGTCTGCTCCAAAGATTCACAGACTCAAGAGTAGGAAAGCTTCTGCACAGATGGTCAAAATAATATTCAGTTGGATCTAGGGCTGGATGAAGTAGGATATGAGCAGAATCCAGACCCTCGTCACCAGACGTTAACCCCTGGGGGTGGGGGTGATTTTGTAGAGACTTCGATACCTAAGGCACAAGAGACTGTACTGTGCTGACAGGGCAGGAAGAGGAGGAAGGTGATTCTCAGATCGAGGAGTAGGAGAACAGAGAGTAAAATGATGAGGCTGTAGATCCCACATGGTGTGAGCCCAGAGGCATGCAGCAAAGTAGCTCATCAGATGAGGAAGACAAGTAGGTTATCTTGCGGCTTCCCACAGACACTGAGTAATGCAAACACGACAAGAACTGCATCCTCAGCCACATCTCTGGCTGTGGCAAGCACAGGTCACAGGTCTGCAGTTCACAGGGGCTGCAAGAGTTGGCTAGTCTTGCCCTTTTTTGAGACTGCAAAGGATGACTCAATTCACGTTATATATGTCAACTTTGTAAAATACAACTGAGTAGAGGCAAAAAAAATTTAATAAATTGACTATTACATGCATGTTCCCGCACATGCGTGATCAACATGCATTAGTCTGATAATCTCACTGCTCTAAAACGCGGACTAGCTGGCCTTGCCAACCACCAGTCATCCCATCAACCATATCTGCTGCATCTTTATCCTCAATCAACATGGCAAGTGTTCTCACACAGATCTCCATCCACAGAACCTCCAATTGTTTACCCGCTACAGTCATATTGAGTGAGAGCCCATCAGCTGTTATGGAATTGGACAAGCCTGATGTTTGTGACCCATATGAGACACCGAACACATCACATTTTTCTCAATCCACCATAATATTCTGGCCTGCACCTCTCTCACAGTACAGCAGTTTGTTGTGTTCTCCCTACTCCACCTTCTCTCAGCACAGCAGCCAGCCCTCTTTCGTGCAGCTGTGACAATGTAAAAGATTATTTCCTCATGCACATGGCAAAGCTAAGAGCTTGAATTTCACCATCTCCAATCTGTTATCAACGGAAATGCTGCTTTTCCGCCGGGTGTATGCAGATGCTTTACGAAAGCTGATGGCCATCACAGTCCTCCAGGATCAGTTGCCCAGTCGCTATTATTTCTTTAAGAAAGATGTGCCTGAGCTACACCAGCATGTCGCAGACAACATCACCCATTCCTTTAAAAAATCTATGACTGACAGGGTGCATTTTCAACACTGACACCTGGATGAAAAGCATGGCCAAGGGTTTTAAATCTCTCTCACTGGGCACTGGCTGACTCTGATGCCTGTGGGCGCCAAGATGGAGAAAGGGCTGGCCCACAAATCTTGGGAAACCCCAAGGCTTGAAGGGGGCTGAAGATGGAAAACTAACCATAACATCAAAAATGAAAAATAAACTACAGAAAACAGGGCTTGAAAAATTTAAATACTAAACACCTAGATTGGGTTTAAACTAAGTCAAATAACACCAGAAATGGAGAATATACTAATAGGCAAAAGGTTGGGAAAAATTTAAACTAAAAAACATTTAATTTTTGGAGAACTAAACCACACCACCTGAATCGAGAACTAAACCACTATACACCAGGGTGGTGCCCAAAACATAAAACCCCAAGATGTAAATAGACAGCCATTTTGGGAATTCCAAGGCTTGGGAAAAACCTCGTATCTAAAACTTCCTTCATGTTCTGCCTTCTCCCCCTCCTGTAGTACTCCCCCCTGCACCCTAAACCTCTCCCTTAATTAAACACCTTCCAACAGTGCAGAGGAACCCCCCCCCTTTTTACTGCACAGCCAAGGAAAAATCACAATCAGGCAAATTTTCATTATAACTTTGGAGATAAGTCACACAGCTCAAGTGTTTCGACAGCTTTCTGGTAAATTTGGCAGTGGCTGTCTCCCCTGAACCTGGAGTCAGGGAAACCGGTGCGATAACTGAAAACCCCGTCATGGGCAAAAATTTGACACAATATTTTTTTTACAAATCTACTGCTCACTTTTCAATGGGAATTTGCCAAAACCCGAATGTTATAAAAATGATCAGCTTAACGCAATTCTTCAAAGTCAAATTTGCTAGAAAAAAACTTTATCCCCCCAAAAAACCCTTTCAACATTTGCAGCCCTGCCTTTTAAAAAGGACCAGCTAACCCCTTTTTAGTGATTGCTCCATTAAAACAGGTGTGGTGGTTTTGAGGAATGGGGGAATCAACGTCATGATTAAGTAAGAATGACACCACGGACACTTTAAAAGGAGGGTGGTGCTTGGATCATTTTTCTCTTCTGTTTAACCAGGTTTTTTCTCTAAAGAAACATGTCAGTCATATTTAATGCCAAAAATGGCCTAACAGGGAAGAGTATCGCAGCAGAAAGATTTCACCTCAGCAAACAATCTATCCATCATCAAACTTCAAGGGGAGAGGTTCCATTTTGCCAAAAAGGCTCCAGGGTGCCCCAAAAAAGACCAGCAAGGCCGGGCCGTCTTAAAAGTTTTTCACCGGGATCGGGGCCCCCAA
>JARQOD010001159.1:0-107376 GCA_033576555.1 Oophaga sylvatica | reverse complement strand
ATTTAATAATCCGTGTTTCCCATTTTCCCATATGTCTTCTGCCCCCCCCCAAAATACCAATATAAAATTTTGCGGGGAAAAACCCTTTTACTTTTAAATGATGCACAGATTTTTACACATCACCTGTCTTTTACCAATCGCTTTGATCTGGGGTTAGGTGGTTTTTTATTTTTCCCTTTTTGGGGCCTCAATTTGTTTTCCCCATATTCTTTATAAAAATTTTACAAATTTCAGTACCCCTATTAGGGTTCCCCCCCTTTTTGACGCATACGATGCTGCAAGCCTGTTTTATATCGTTTTTAAGCTAATGTATAAGATAAAAATTATTTATTGGGGAAACCCCTTTTAAATTTTTTAAAACTAATTTGCCTCTCTTTCATTCACTTTAGACCGCTTGTTTAAATACTATATGCGCCCCCTTTCCTTTTGGGCACATCTCCTCAGCAGTGTTTTTTCCCTTCCTCCCCCCTTAGGGGGCCTTTTTAACCAAATTTTTCATTTGGGAAACTTTTTTTCCCTTCCGCCACCTCACTTCCGTTAATGCCCCTGTTTACTGACACTATGTCCCCCTCCCCTTCATATAATGCGCTTTCTGTTTTTCCCCTGCACTAGACTAGGGTGGACACCGGTCCAATGAAAAACCCCTTTCCTCACTACCGGACTCCTTCACAACAGTCAGTCACGGAAAATGCGGCTCCACCGCTTCACCCATATTGAAATTTGGAAATTTTAGGGAAATCTATTTTTTGCGCTGTTTCTCAGGTTTAGTGCAATAGAGGCTTTGCCCCTTTCCTTTCATTCACCCCACCAACACGGTAACCAGCCCTTTTTTTTTTTCCCCCTATGGGAAAAAAACCCCCCCCTTCCCCCCAGTAAAATCTGGAAGTCCCCCCCATATATATTCTTTTGCCTTGTGATCCCCCGATACAACCTAAACCTATGATTGCTCCCTAAACCCCCAAAGCATTTTATACAATACTTCTACCTTTCTATTGCCCAAAAAATTTTTTTGTACAACTTTATTTTGTTAATAAAAATTTTTTTCTTCTGTTTTTTTTTAAATTTGGCCCTGATGAAGGCCCCTGAAAAGGGCCCCGAAACGTTTGTTTTAAACCCGTGAAAAAAAAACTTTATTCCCCTATACTAAAGGGGAGTCCCCCAGTTCATTTTCACTACTCAGTGAAAACAGGGGGGAAACCCCCCCCAAAAGGAAAAAGGGGGGGGGGAAAACTGGCGGTGGGACGCCTTGGGGGGAAAAACCCCCCAAAAAGCTCGCCCCCCTTTTAATAAAATTTTTTAAAAAACCGGGGGGGCAGCTTTAGGGGAATTCTGGGGGAGCTGGAATTTTTTTTTAAAATTTTTTTTTTTTACAAAAAAAAAAAAACATCACATACCATAAAAGAAAAAAAAAAAAAAAACCCCTCCAACCAAGAAAAAAACCCCTTGGGAAAAAAAAAAAACCCCCCCCCAAATAAACCAAAAACTTCTTTAAAAACTCTATTTCGCCCCTTTTCCCCCTTTCCCCCGGGGGCCCTCTTGGGGGTTTTTTCCTTTTTCCCCAAGGCCCGGGGGCAGCTCTTCTTTGCTTTAACTAACCTTTTAAATAAAAGGGGGGAAAAAAAAAAAGAAAACCAAATCATTCAAACCACATTCACTCTTAAAAAAACCCCACACCCCCCCAAAACCCAAAAAAATTTAAATATTTACAACTTTTTTTTAAATTAAAAAAAAAAAACCCCCTTTCCTCTGCCCAACAAAAAAAAAAAGGGGGCCCCCCCCGGGCCTTAACTTTTTTAAACCTATCACCCCCAAAAATTTTTTTTTTTTTTTTTTTTTTTCCTCCACCCTTACCACACCCCCAAAATTTTTTTTGGGGGCCCAAAAAAAAACCCCCTTTCCCAAGTGGGGTCCATAAATTTTTTTTCCCTTAAATTTTATCACACTTCTTTTTGGGCCCCTTTTGGGTCCAACCCTTTGAAAAATTTCCCCCCCCAAAAATTGCCCGAAACTTGCCCTTTATAAAACCCCCCCAAACCCAAAAACTAAACCCCCCCATCCATTTTTAAAAACTATACACAAAAATACACCCTCTAAAAAAAAAAAAAACCCCCAAAAAACACAAAAAAAACCCCAAAAAACCCCATATACATGAAAAACGATACTCCCAATATCCAAAAATATTGGGGGGGATTGGATCGGTCCCGATACCCCAAAAATATCGGGTACCCCCCGACCGACCCGGGGAAACACAAAAAAAGTCAATGGAAAGAAAATCTGAACAAAAAAAAAACCCTTTTTCCCCTTGTAAACACTAGATATACACACATAGAAAACATATATAATTATTTTTTATAAAAATACATTCATTGAGACATGTATATATATATATAATATAAATATTTTTTAAAAATAAAAACATATTTTTTATAGTTCATAAATTTTCTACATAGTAAAAAAACCCCTTTTTTTTCCCCAATTGCCGGTAATGCCGGCTTTTGTGAAAAAACAGAAGCACCCGTTTTTAAAATTTGACACATGGTTTACAAAAGTTTAACCTTGTCTTTTCAGTAGTTTTGATATATGGTTTTCACAAACAATTACATGAGAAAAAGGTGTGAAAAATTTGACACATGTGGGTTTTAAAAAAGGGAAAAAATTTTTTTTTTAAAAAAAAAAACACTTTTTTTTTTTAAAAAAATTTTCCCCCTTAAAATTTAACCCCTACATTTTAAAAAAATTTTCACACAAACACCAAAAATTTTTTAAAAAACCAAAAAATCAAACAAAGGGGGGAAAAGAGGGGGTTTAAAATTCATGTAAACCATGTGTCTTTTCATTTTTTGCTTTGTAATTAAAAAAACCCCCGGGGAAATTAAAAATTTAAAAGGCGGCTTTTATACTATTTAAAGTGAAAAAAAACTATAAAAATTTATATTGTCAAAAAATTCAATGACATGTTATAAAATAATTTAAAAAAATTTTAAAAAAAAAATTTGCGTGGGCCCCCCCCCTATTTTCTCAACCAGACAGACAAAGCCAGCGAGGGGGGGGAGATAATAAAACCCCCCGAGAGGGGCCCTTTTTTTTGGGCCCCCCCCTTTTGGGTACAAAAATCTCCCCCCCAAAAAAACCCCAGAAAAGGAAAAATTTTAAAAAAAAGATTCCCCCCTTTTCCCGGGGACTTTCCCCCCTCTTTTTTCCCCTTTCCCGGGGGCGGGGGAAGGGGGTTTAAAAAAGGGGTTTTTAAAAACCCCCTTTCAATTAAAAGGGTTTATTTTTAAACCGGGGTTTAAAAAATTTGGGTTGTAAAATTTGACAACTAAACAATTTTTAAACCTATTGTATAAAAAAAAAAAAAAAACACAACATTTTAAATTTAAAAAATTTAAAAAAAAAAGAAATAAACAAACAGTTTTTGAAAAAAAATTTTTTTTTTCTCTCCCAAATTTTTTGCGAACCCCTTTTCACCGTAAAAAAAAAAAAATAAAAAAGGGGGAACCCCTTTTTCTTCCCCACCCCCATGTTCTTCGGGGCCCCCCCCATGTAACCCTTTCCCCAAAAGGGGTTTTTAAATTTTTTCTGAAAAAGCCCCGGGGGGGCTAATGCGGGGCAATCTCACAGAAAACCCCCCCCCACTGAACCCCTCTCCCCCTCCCGGGTCCCCGGAGAGGAAGTGGGGTTTGCATAATTAAATTTCTTCCCACTTTCACTTCAGGTCACCAGGGAAAAACCGGGGACGCATCAGTGACGTCAGAGGAAATCCCGGTTGACCTGAAGTGAACTGATTAACAAAAATGGGGGGTCCCCTCTAAAAAAAAAATGGCTTTGGGGGCCCCCCTATTTTTTTTAAAACCCCCCCAATTTTTGCAGCCCCGCTGAGGCCTGTTTTTTTCGGGGTGGAAAAATACCCCCAAAATCCATGGACCCTTGCAAGCCTGATAATCCGGGGCCCAGCATTTTCTTAGCTTGGGTTTTGGGTTTAAAAAAAAAAAAGGGGGGTCCCCTCGAAAAAAAAATGGCGTGGGATCCCCCTATTTTTGTTAACCAGCCAAGAAAAAAGCAGACTTTCTGCGGTTTGGGAAAATTTAAAAAACGGGGAAAGGGCCCCGGGGGTTTTTGGGCCCCCAACAGCCCTAAAAAAAACCAGGCTGCAGCAGCCCCACAAATGGCGCACCAAAAAATAGCCAAAAGTGGCATTTTTAAAAACCCGGGCCCCCTTTTCCCCCTTTTCCCTGTAGGGGGGGGCAACGGGGTAAAAAGGGGGGTTTAAATTTTAAAACCCTTTTTTTTGATCGTACAATAAGCCCTTTTTTAAAAAGGGGGAGGCTCAATAAGAAAAATCGACCCCTTTTTTCATAGTTTGAAAATTTTTTAAAAAAAAAAAACACAGCAAGAAAAAAAACTTTTAATGAAAAAAAACAACACACAGTTTTCATTAATTTTAAAATTTCACTCTTTTTCCGGCGACGCCATCGACCCCCTTTTAAAAAAAACCCCAAAAAAAAAAAACCCAAAACCGCAAAAACCCCCCCCCCTAAACGCAGTCCAAAATACCGAGCCCCCCAAAAGACGAGTCCCAGCTCTGCTACATATTTTTTGACAGGCTGTCCGACTTTCCACATACAGCAAGTTTTTTAAAACCAAAGGGGGGGTTTCCCCCGGGGGGGTTGACGACATCCGACTGCTTTGGGCCAGCTGTCGCAAGTACAATGGCCGAGATTACCCATACCCGGCATTCACAAAAAGTTTTTGGGAAAAATTCTGCACGAAACCCCCGGGGGGGGGACAGGGTAATGGGGGCCATCCAGGAGGACGTGACCCCCGGGGGGAAGGGGATCTTCTCCCCAGGAAGTGCGGACCTGCTGGTCCTGACACCTAAAAACCCCAAAACCCAAAATTTTTACAGTGATTTTTTGGGAAAAAAGGGTTCCGGGTTTTTTTACTCTTCAAGACACGGGAACTCCCAAAAACTTTGTCGGAAAACTCAGATTGGGTTTAATCCGATTTTAAAAAATATCAAAACTCAAAATGGGAATTAAAAATGGGGGAAAAATATCGCCGATACCCGAAATTTGCAGTATGGGGGGGCCAAAAAACCTCATTAGAAAAACCCCACATACACTTTCACTAACCACTAACCCCCCCATAATTAAAAAACAAATCATAACTTTATAAACTAAAACCCCCCAAAAAATAAACATAACACTTAATCTCAATCTAAATTTAAAAAGGGGCCCCAAAAGTTCATGCCAAAAAACCCCTTTCCATTATCTTTGATCTTACTAAAAAAAAAAAAGCTATACTGTGACATCAGTACCCACCACCAGAGCCCTGGAGCACAAGGGGGGCCCCCCCCCCTTATCAACAACACAAAAACCCCCCCCCCTTTTTCCAACAAAACCCCGCCCCCTACTTCGCCCTCAAGTTAACTGTCCCTATCTATCCCTATCATCCCTACCCCCCCCCTAACTTTTTTTTAAAACTAACTCTCTAGGGGGCCCCTCATTTTTACCCTCCCCCCCCCTTTTCCCCCCCCCCTACTTCTCTCCCCCCAAAAACCCCCAAAACCCCCTTTTAAACTATCCCTACCACCATTCAAAAAAAAAAGCAACTCCCCCTTGAGTGTGTTTTTTAAAGGCAAAGCCCCCCCAAACCCCCAAGAGGCCCCCCACACCCAACCTCTCGAACTCCAAAGAACCCCCCTTTTCCCCGGGGTTCACCCAAATTTTTAAAAAACCCCACCCCCTCCTGGGGGGGGCTTTCTTTGCTCAAAACAAAACACCTTTTTTTCCAAACGTGTAAAACCTAAACCACTATGCTAACTAGGAATAAAGTGCTCCCTCTCACCACCCAGGGATCAAAAACACCCCATAGACCGTTTCTCGGCGTGGGAAAAGGGGGTGCCACCCCCCGCCAACGAAAAGAAACACCCACTCTGTTGTAAACCTCCCCCCATTAAAGGGACAACGAAGAGGAATGTTTTCCCTGCTTTCCAGCACATCGCCACACTCCTCCGGGAAACCCCCCAAAATTTTTGGAGTTCCTGAAAATTTATTTGTCCCTTACATACGCCCCCCCCGGAAAGCATTGCCAGCCCAAAACCCCAAAATTTTTTTTGGGGGTTCCTTTAAAATTTAAAAAAAACCCCACCCCACCTCCAAAACCCCCGGGCCTTTTTCTATCCCTGAAAACCGGGGGGATCGGGGGAAATTTTGGGGCAACAGAACCCTTCTTCAAGGCTTTTTCCCCCGACAGGTCCTGTTTTCCCCCCTTTTTCCAAACCCCCCCAAACCCGGGGTTTAAAACCTTTCCCCAAAAACCCGGGGGGAGCGAAAGGGGCCCGGGGGAGGGTCCTGAGGTTTACGGGGGGCCTTCACTTGCCCACCTTTTCCCCCCATTTCCGGGAAAAAAAGGGCCCAACCAACCCCTGCGGGGGAATACACATAAAGGGGGCCCCTCTAGCCAGAGGGGGAAATATTGGTTTTAAAGGGGAAAAGGGGTTGACTAAAAACACTACGGGGGGTTTTACCATACCCAACCCATCAAGTCTCCTTGTCCCGGGACGTGACCTCCCTCTTATTAGGTTAAACCTTTTTTCCCCCTAACAGTTTTAAAAAAAGGGGTTTTTAAACCCTTTTTCCCCGAGGGGTTTTTTGGCAAGATGCAACAACTGCCTGGGAAAATTTTAAAAAAAGGGGAAACAAAAAAACCTTTAGCCAAGCTAACCCTTTTTCCCCGGGTTTTAAAAAAACCCCCCCTTTTCCCCGGGCCCAAATTTTTGGGGGGGAAAAAATGAGTCGGGGCCCCCCAAAAATTTTTTCTGGGGGTACCCCCCAAGGGGCCCAAAAATTTGATGCCAAAAATTTTTGGGGGGGAGGCTTTGGGGTTTCGGGGGAAAAGGGGGCCCGGGGAAAAACAAAACTAGAATCTCCCCTCCCAGCCAGAGCCCCATCACCCCCTTTTTCCGGGTTTTAAAAGGGGGCCCCGGGAAACCCTCCAAGAAAAGAAAAGCCTTGGGGCAAAAAACCCCGTCCGCCCCCTCCGGGGATACAAAAAGGAAAACATCGTCACGAAAACCCCCCAAAACCCTCAGATGGGGACCAAGCCCCCCCCCGGTCCATCCCAACTCCCCCCAAAGCCCCACGATCTACCCTCCTCAAAATGGAATAAAACCGAAAATTTTTTTAAAAAGGGGGCTCAGGGGAACCCGGGGGGGACCCCCAAAAACCCCCCCTCAAAAGGTGCCCCGCCCAACCTTTCCCCCGAGCGGGAAAGCCCCCAGCCCCTTGAAAAAGATAAAAAAATTTAATTTTTTACAAACCTCCCAGCAAACCAAAACCTAAAAAAGACAACCAGAGGTACACTTTTTTAAACCCCCGGGAAAAAAGGGTTTTTTTTGCTTGATCAAAAAAACTTAAAAAACCCCCTCCAGCGACCTCCCCAAACCCCTTTTTTCCCACCCCTCTCAAACACCGACACAGAAAAAAAAAGTGGGGGGCCTTTTGGAACAGGGGCATTTTTTTGGCCCCCGAAAGGAGCCGGGGAAAAAAAACCCCTTGTCCAGCCAATTAAACAACACCTTCGCCCAAAAACCCCTTTCCCGGGTCCAAAAAAAAGAAGCGTTTTTTGGGACCCAATTCTCAATACGGGACGGTTTTTTTTCCTTTAAAAACCCAGAAAAATCAGGGCCCCCCTTTTCCCCTTTAAAAACCCCGGGGAAGAGCGCCCGGGGAAAAAAACCCCTCTTTAAATTTTTTTCCCAGTCAAAAAGGGGGGACCAAGGAGTCCCTAACTTTTTATAGAACCCGGTTTTTAAAACCCCCCCCCGGGGCCCCGGGGGTTTTTTTGGGGGGCCGCCCCCCAAAATCAAGGGCCATTTCATTTCCCTTTTTCCCCCTGTTTTTTTTCCCCCCCAAAAAAACACCAAGAGAGGGACCCCCCCCCCCTTTACTAGGCATGGGTTTCAGGGGGAAAACCCGGCCCCCCCACCCCGACCCAAAAATCCCCTTACCCAAGAGGTGTGAAAAAAGGGGTTTCCGACCATCTGGGGGACCCCCTGATTTGGATCTGTTCGGGGGCCCCCGTACTGTCGATTTTCCCTTTTTAACCATCTACAATTCACTGACTTTTTAAAATTTTTTCCAAAAAGGGGGTTGGGGGGGCGAGCGGTCCCCCCCCGAAGCCCCTCTCAAAAACCAAAATTTGTGAAACTTTTTTTGACACTTCTTGACAAAATTTCACCGGAGATTTCCCCCTTCCCCTCCAGTCGAGATAGCTCCCCCCCAAAATTTTCCCCCCCCGGGGGGCCCAAAAATACAAAAAGGGGTCCCCTTTTAAAAAAACTCCTGAGGGGGGAAAATTTTGGCGGAAAACCCCCCCCCCCTTTTTTTGGGGAAGATCTCAAACCCTCAAAAATTTACTACTACGGGAGATCCAAAAGGGGTAGGGGGCCCCTCTGAAGAAAACCCCAAAAAGGGGTTTGGTCTTCCCCTCCCTTTTTTGCAGCGGGGAAAAAATTTTTAGCTTCCACAGCCCTCTTCCCATCCGGGGGTTTCCCCGCAACATTCAAGAAAAGAAAATTAAAAAGTGATCGGAAAAACCCCCACCTTAACGGCAGACAAACAGAAAAAAAGGGGGTTTTCCCCCTTTTAAAAAAAAAACCCGTTTTTTTCAAATCTACAGCAACCCCTAAAAAGGGAAAAAACCCCCCAAAAAGGGCCGGGGGGGTGCCGGATGTGGGGCATCCCCAGCCCGCTTCACTACCCCAAAACAAAATTTAAACGCGACCCCTTTCAAAACTGGCGATCTCCCGGCCCCCCCCAAACCCCCGGGGGGAAACCCGGGCGAAAGGTTTAAAAATCCCCCCCCGAAGACCGAAATACCTGCCCCGGGGTCGTAAAAAGAAAGGTTTTAAAAACTTCAGGAAGAGACTTTTTTGGCCCCCTTTTTGTTTGGGGGGCCATAAAATTTTTTATAGCCGAACCCCCTTTTGGGCCCCTCATGAAGATATAAAAGGCCCCCGGGACCCCCCCCCATTTCAAAATTCAATAAAACATCTGCATTCCACTCTGCAGTCTTAAAAAGGACCCCACCCCCCCCCCCAATACGGCCCGGCCGCAAAAAGCCCCTTTTTTGGGCCCGCACATCCACTCCCCCAAAACTTTTTATATGGCCCCCTTTTAAAATTAAAATCGGGGCTCCTGAAAAAAAAAAATTTCAGCCTAAAAACCCCGGGGGGAAAAAATCGAAAGGCCCCAAATCTAGCCCATATGACTTAAAGCTGGCGACTTTAAATTTTCCCCAGGGGCCCGCGTCAACGGGGCGAGTTAAACCTTTTAGAGTGCCCCAATTTTTGAGGGGCCCTTTTTCCCCCCACCCCGTTTTCCCCCCCACCCTCAAAAGGGGGGATCAACCCTTTTTCCCCTTTAAAAAAAACCATTTGTCCATTCCTCCCCCCTTTGGGGCCCCTTTTTCCCCGGGGTCCGGGTCTGTCCCCCCCCAGGGGGGAAAAAACGCCCCCCCGAGGGTTGGATTTCCCCCCTCCCCTAAAGGCCCCCCCAAGACACCCCCACCCCCCCCCCCCTCGTCCGCGACTCCCAGCAAGTCTCCGAGGGTTTGGGAAACCCTTTTGGGGATTTTGGGGTCAGGGGGGGGGACGGGGGCCCTTCCGTGGGAAAAAATTTACGGGGGGGTTTGGGGGGGGCTTGGAAGAATTTTTTCACCCCTCCTCCCCCTCTTTTTTGGTACTTTTTTTCCCACCACCCTTTAAATTTTGAAGGCGCTCTATGACTTCCTCAAAAACCCATTTCTTTCTAAAAAAGGAGCTGTCTGGGGTCACCCGCTTTTATCCTCCCTCTCCATCCTCCTGATCTCCTTGCTCATTTGCTTCTTCCGGGGGGCCCCCATGGGTTTTTTGGGGCCACGGGCCTAGGGGGGAGGACAGGCATCACCTCGGTTCCCCGGGGGCTCCACCTCCCTCCCCCCCCCAATGGCGAGCCCCTCCTTTTTTGGGGTATGGGGGGCCTCTGGTGGTTTCCCCCCTTTCCCCCCCCGGGCCCCCTTAAAAGCCCCCGTTTTTCTGTTTGGTAGCTGGGAGAATAAGCAAAGGGGGAAAAAAACACCAGAGAGGCTGGAACCTATTTTTTTGGGGCATTAACCTGAAATAACCACACAACAGAGGCCCCCGGAAAATTTTTCCCCTACGTTGACCCTTGACGCCTCGTCACAGCCGAGAGATAACTACAAAAAAAGGGCAGAAAGATGAAAGCTATCTGCCAAGGACCAATCCCCAAAAAAAATAGGCCCCCCCCAAAAAACATTTGGGGGCCCCGGTTAGACAAGAAAAAGGGGGGAACCACAGACAGAAAAAAAAATAAAAAAACCCGGGGGGGGCCCAAAAACCGGGCCCTAGACAGAAAAGAAAAGGGAAAAGGGGGATACCACAAAAACCCAAAAAAAAAAAACCAAAAAAATTTTAAAAACCATCTGTTTAAAAAAAAACCACCTGAGATCACCCATCTCTACCACCAAATCGATCTCTGGTGTAAACAAAAGGGGGGCCAAAAAACCACTGAAAAAACGGGGAAAAACAAAAAAACAAATAAAAGGGGCTTCAGAAAACTGAGGGGAGCACAACCCCCGGGGGGGGGAAACCGGCTGACCCCCAGGGGGAAGGGGGGGGGAAACAATGCAAAAAGCAAGCACAAAAATAAAAGCTGAAAAAATCAAATCTGATAGCAAAAGGGGGGGCAGGCAAACTCAGAAAACCCCCCCAAAAATAAAGGGGGAAAACCCAAAATTGGACAAAAAAAATTTTGATCCCCCCCAACCATCTGGAGGGAACCTCCCTTATATTAACCAAAAAACCCGATCCCAATTGTCACTCCTTGAAAAAAGGGTTTTTCAGTACTTTTCTGAAACCCAAAAAGGGGGGAGCCGGGGGCTCAAAACCTCTCTAGCACATTCAAAACACCCCTTCCCGCCCCCTTTTTGGGCCCCCCCCCAAAAATGGGGGAAGCCCGGGCCCGGGGGGTTTTCCCCCCCCAAAAGGTCCCCCCCCCACCGGGTCAAAAAGCGGCATTGGAGAAGGACCCGAGGGAAAGGGGCTTTACGGGTACCAAGGTCCCCCCCCAGTTGTCACCGAATGTCCTTAGCCCCCGGTGGCGAGAAAACCCACCCCCCACACAAGGCACATTTCTAACCCCTTTGCACCCTTGCGCTAAAGGGGGCGGGGATCGCCCCCACTTGGGGCCAAAATTTTTAAGGCCCCCCCTTGTAGAAGACCAGGACCCCCCCCCCTTTTTCCGGGGGAAACCCCCAAAAGGAAAAAGGGAGGGGGGAAAAACCCGGGGACCCCTAAACCTTCTTTTTAACCCCCAAAAAAGGTCCCCCCAAAACCCCCAAAAACCTCTTTCCCTGTTTTTTTTTGGCCCCCCTTTTTTGGGGACTTCCCAAAACGGGAAAGCCCCCCCCCAAAAATGTCCAGGGCCGAGAGTGACTCTTACAGGTCACCAAGGCATTTCTTTTTCGGAATTTTGGCAAATACCGCCTGTACACAAGGCCCCCGCCACCCCCTTTTTTCCCCCCTTTACCACTCGTAACTCGACCAAAAGAGCTCAACCCCCTTTTTGGGCGAACAAGCGGGGCGAAGAACCGGGCCCGAGGGATGGATCAGGGCGAAGATCTCATTTCCCCCCCAAACCCATCTTCAGGAGAACCCTCCACCACCTTGCTCCTGGTGGGCAAGCATCATTCCCCCCCCCAAAAAGAAAACAGCCCCCATTCCTCCCCCCCCGGCCCTTGCCCGGCTGCCCCGGGGGAGCCCAAAACCCCGTCCCCCCCTCTTTTCCTTTTTTTGGGAAAGGGTTTTCTGCCCCCCCCTCTACCCCCAAAAAACAAGTCCACCTTTTCCCCCTTTTTGGGGGGGCCCCAGGAAACGGCGGGGGAAAAACCCCGCCCCCCGGCCCGGGGGGGAGGAGACCTTTTATGTTTTTGGGGAGCTGAGGAGAAAAGGAAAAAAAAAAATAAAACCAGACATTTTGGAAAAAAATAGTTTTCCCCGTACCCTGACAAAAACCCCCACAATAGAGGCAGCCTGGACGTTCCTACTTTTTGGGGCCTAGACGCCTCGCCCCGCCTGAGAAACTAACTAAAAACCAAAGAAAGAAAGGGGAAAAACTATCTCCCCCGGGAAAAAAAGACCCCCAAAAAAACTAGAAAGCCCCCAAACATGAAAAAAGGCGGGTTTGACAAGAAAAATTTTCTGACAAAAACAAAAAAAAAGTATGAGAAAAATTTGGGGGGCCCCAAAATTCTAAATAGAAAAGGATGGGGAAAGGGACTTATTTGCAATCCCAAAAAAAACCCCCCAAAAAACCCCCAACAACCACAATTTTTAAAAAAAACCTGGAACAAAAAGACCTTAACCCCTAAATTATTTTCCGGGTTTTAAACCCCAAAAAAAAAACAAAACCACTAAAAAAAAGAAAAAGCAAATTACAAACACCCCCGTGGCTGAACTAAAAATGAGGGGGGCAAAACCCCCAAAAGGACCCAAGGCCCCCAAAAAGAAGTGCAGGAAAAATGCAAAAAACAACAAAAAAACAAAAAGAAAAAAAATCTTATCTGTTTCAGGAGTTTTTAAAAAAACAGCGGGGTCCCAAAAGGGGAAAAAGGGGAAAAAAAAGGGTTGAACCAAAAAATTTTATCCCCCGGGGAACCCTGAGGGGAAAGGGGGACCCCTTATATAAGACCACCCCTTAAAAAACCCGTTTCCCCAAAACCCCCAAATCTTCACTGGACATCCAGTCCCCCTTTGAACCACCAGAGGAGCTTCTGCTCAGAACTCATTTCCACCTTTTACAACAGTCCCCCCCCTTTTAGGGGTCCCCAAAAACCCCCCATTGAGCAACCAGGTCTTCAGGATAGTTTCTATGATAAAGCCGGATGAGCCCCCCAACCCGGGGTTCCGAACCCCAAAAACCCAAAAAAATTTTTCCCCTTTTTTACCATAAGCCCCCCCCCCCCTTTTTTTTAAACCCAAAAATTTGGATTTTTCCGTCAAAAAAACCCCGAAAAATTCAAATTTTCTCAACCACATACTCCTTTTTGGGGCCCCAAAAACCAAAAAAGGGGGTTCAGGAGGCACAGTATTAGGAACCGGGGGTTTTAAAAAAACCCCTCTTCAACAAGGATTTTTTGGAAAAAGGGGTTATGGATCTTAAAAGCCCCGGGAAGAAGAAAAGGGGGAAAAAAAAACGGGTTTAAAAAAACTCCATGATCTTTAAGGCCCAAAAAAACCTAGGCTTAAAAGGGGGAAAATGCCACTCTCATAGAAAAATTTCTTGACCCCCAACCCAAACCCAAACCCCCCCCTTTTTTAAAAACCGAGGACCAGGGGGTCCTCCCCCGGGGTTACAAACCGCGGGGCCCCCCCCCCTGAAGAGGGACAACCTTCCACCCCCCGGGGGTTCCCAAATCTGTTGCATCCCCCCCCAAAAAAAGGGCCCAACACCTGGACAACAGCCCCCTTTTGGGGGGGGGGGGGGGGGGAAAAAGGGGGGGAAGGGTGAAACCCAGAATTACAGAAAAATGGAGACATCAAAGTGGCAGAGCTAGCCCTATTATTATGAGAAAACCCCCCCCAAAAGGAAAAAAAAAAGCCCCAGCATCCGGATCAGCAACAAAAAGCATCTAGTAATTCCCAAATTTGGGGGGTTTTTGTTCTCTCAGTTTGACCATTGGTCTGATTTTTGAAACGCCGAGGAAAAGACAATTGAAAAAAAAATTTTTTAAAGAACAAAAGGTCCTCCAAAATCGGAAACAAACTGGACTCCTCTTCAGACACTTTTTCTCGGGAAATCCCGTGTAAAAAACCCCTTTTCTGGGGGAAAAAAGGCACCAATTAAAGGGGGAAAGGCAATTTTGGGAAAAATGGCACAAGATGTATCATCTTGGAAAACCTACGCAAATCCCCCCAGATGAGGGTTTTTTTCTCTAAAAAAGGGGGGAAAAGGTTTTGGGAAAATAAACCATAGAGAAATGGTCCATGGCCCCTTTTGGGCAAAATAAGGGGCATAAAAAAACCCCACTAAACGAAAAAAAAAAAAGGCGGGAAAAAACCCCCCCAAGTCCCGCAGGATTTGCACAAACTCCCTGACATACATAAACAAGGTACCCCCCAAAAAAGGAAACCGACTAACCAAGTCGGGGGTTACCAAAAATTCCGGGGGGAAAAAACCCCCGGGCCCAAAACGCGGAACAATGAATCTCAACATTAAAACTTTTTTTTTCCACTCCCCCGGGGGACAAACTTTTCCCCCCACAGGGCACGTTTCGGGTTTAACCCCCCTAAAAACCCCTCCAACCATCCCCCAAATTGGGCAAAAAGGGGCGGAAAGAACTACCCCCTTTCAAAATAAAAAAAGGGGAAAACAGATAACGGGGGAAAGTCCGCCAGGAAACTCCTCGAGAGGGAAATCCGCCTTAACTTTTAAAAAGGTGCCGGGAAGAAATGAAACCAAAAAAAATTAAAACGGTAAAAAAAAAGGCCCACCTGGCCGTCTAGGTTTAAAGGGGTTTGTTTTTAAATTTTCCCGATAAATTTTAATTTTTTAAAGGCCGTAAGGACCACCCCCCCGATTTTTTGGCCCCCCCCAGCCAATGTCCCATTTTTTCAAAAACCCCCCTTTCCCTTTTTTAATAATTTTTCCCCCATTCCCCCCCTCAAAATTTTCGTTAAAAAGGGAAAAAAATTTTTAAGAGAAAAAGGCACAAGGGTTACTTTTAGAGGTCCCTGGATTTTTTTGGGGAAAAAAAGGCCCCCCCCCCCAATTTTTTTAGGGGCACCCCAAACCCCCCCCCTTTTTAAATGGTAAAAACATCAGCGCCGTAAAAAAGGAGCAGAAGGGGAAAACTCTGCGGGTTTCCCGAAATGCAGAGACTGCCCAGGGGGCCAATTCACCACATCAGAACCCTTCTTGGTAAAAACCCGAAAAGGGGGTTTTAAAATAACAAAAAAATTTCCAAAAATTTACAAAAAAATTTTTGGAAAACCCCAAAAAATCTTTGAAGACCCTTTTTAAAGAATGGGTTTTTGGAAAACCCCCAAACACAGTTTGGGCCGAACTTTGACCGGTCCATTTTCCAATAACAGAGGGGGAAAAAAAAGAATCCCCGAAAGAAAACCCTCTGAACGAAAAAAAGACATTTTTATCCCTTTACAAACAAAACTTTTTTCCCCCCTCAAAATTTTTGGGAAAAAATTTTCCCCAACAGGGGTTTTAAAAATTTAAACCCCCCTTTTTACGGGGGTGTCGCGGTGGGATCGTCGCGTTTTTCACACCCTGACTTCGCACCTGATTTTTTGGGGGGCCCCCGGGGTTTTTTTTTTGGCACTGAGGGAGTTTAATTCTTTCTCTCCCGGGGCTGGGCTGACCGGGGCCCCGCCCAGCTGCGATTGATGTTTTTTTAATTAGCCCCTTTTTATATACCTGCTGGTCTGCTGGGGAAGTTCCCCGGGGAAAAAACATTCATTCAGACCACAAGCGGATCTTTTTTTGGGGGAAGATTTTAAACAAAAAGTGCCTTTGTGGTTTTTTCCTCTCCTCGCAAAAATTGGGTTTTTCCCCCTTAACCTTTTGTTTTTTCCCCTTATGGAAGTGTTGTATGAAAGGGGTGTGTTTTTTCCTTTTCCCCTTTTCCCCGCCCCCTTTTTTTTTTTAACTGTGTGTAACCCCCGACCTCCCCCAAACCCCTGGGGGGTAAATCAGGCCCCCTTTTCAGGCCCGGGTTTTTTCAGTGGGTCGGGGGCTACAGGAGAGGGGTTTCGCTGGGGCCCGGGGCCTCTGTAAAAATTTAAAATTTAAAACCCCCCAAAAAGGGGGAATTTTTTTCCCGGACCCCATTCGGGGGCACATAGACCCCGGGCCCCCCTTTTAACCAGAGACAGCGTGACACTACACAGTATTACCCACAATAAAAATAGGATTTTAATGGGGGGTTTAAGACTTTTGCTGGCAAATACATTATACATTTTAAAAATTTTTCTCTATTAAAAAAAATTTTTAAATTTTATGTCTTTTTAAAAGATATAGGTTGTTTTTCCCTTTTTAAAAAAAATCTGAAAAACTCGTGACTTTTTCCCCCGGGGCCCAAAAAAAAAATTCCCCCCCCCACCCCCCAAAAGGGGATCCATACCCCCAATTTAGCTCGGGCAGTCATTTTTTTTGCCATGGAGCTGACGGAAAACGTTAAATCCATGGGTTTTCCCCCCCCGGGGGAAAAAAAACCCCAGTTTTGAACCTAAAGAAGCCCCCCCCGGGGGGGTTTCCCCTGGGGGGGGGAAAAAATTTTTTTTTTTTTTTTCCCGGGGGAAGCAGAAAATTGTATTTCGGCTCGGCCGCATCGTGGGGGGGGTGAGGATCAAGGGTGGGAATTTTCATCTCGCTTTTTTAAAAAGGGGACCCCAATCCTGGGCGTTCTCTCCCCCCCCCCCCCCGGGCTCCCCGGTTTCTCCATTTTTTTCCCCCCCTTTTTTTTTTAACCCCCCCCCGGGGGGGGGTTTAAAAAAAATGACCCAAATCGGGTCCCCTTGCTAAATGAATTTACTAGGATACAGCAGGAGATCGTCCGGCGGAGGAATTTTTTTTCAGATTTCCGTGGGGGGGCCGGGGGATCCCCCGTGGAATGACCCGGTTTTTAAAAGATTTTTTTTGTCAAGGTTTATCTGACAAATTAAAGATGTTTTTTGGCTAAAGTTGAACCCCCCCCGTCACGGGGGGCCGCGGGGGGGTTTCCCTTGCATTCCCCATTAAAAAGGGGGGGGTTTCGGGAAGGGTGGGGAAAAATCCGCCCCCGGGGGATGACTCCCCCCTCCTTCTAAAGTCCCTAATTTTGGGGGTTTTTCCCGGGGGGTTTTTTCCCCGGGGAAACCCTTTTTCTTTGGGAGGGACATCATTCCAAAAGGGGGGGATGGGGGGGCGCCGCAAAACAAAAAGGGGGTTTTTTTCCCCCGGGGGGGAGAGGGACTTTTAAATTTAGGGGTGCCCAAAACCCCTACTGTACTGAGCAAGAATCCCCGGGGAAAAAATTAATCCCGGGTTTGGGGGGGGTTTTGGGGGGACAATCGGGGGGTATGTATTTCGTCCCCATCCGTCCATTTTCCCCCGTACCAGGGGAGGTGGTGGTGGGGGCGAGAACTGAAGGTTTTTTGTTCTTCTGGATAGGGGGGGGCCGCGGCTAATTTTTGGGGGAAAAAGCTGGGGTTTTCCCGGGTTTAAAGGGGATGCAACTGGGGTGAATTTGGGCCCAAAACCCATCCCTAATTCTCTTTTTACGCCGGGGCCTCCCCGGGGCAAGGTACTTTTGCAAGCCGTGAAAAAAAAAGACCTTCGAGTGGGGGCAATACAAAAAGGGGAAAAAATTTTTTTTTATGTGTTGGAGGGCCCTTCCCACCCCTTGTTTTTTGGGGATTTCCCCTTTTTAACTAAACAAAAAACCCCAGTTTTTTAATTTTTGGGAATCCAGAGGATAAGCCAGGGGGGTAAATTTTTTTAAAAATTGGGAACTGCATGAACACGGTCATCGGTACGGTCTTTGCCTAAAACCTTCCCCCCCTTTTTTTTGGGGGAAATTTGAGGGTGTGTTTTCAGGGGAAAGGGGTTTTTAAAAAAATTACCTCCTCACGCCTTTTTTACTGTGCTATAAAATTGTTTCCCCCGAGCAAATTTTAAACCCAAAAACTGGGGTTTTAAAAAAAAAACCCTTTTTGGTCCTAGAGGCAAGCTATGAAGGATTACTTTTTAAAATTTCTGGCCAAGGGGCATATTAGACCTTAAAAAATCCCCCTTTTGGGCCCCGGGGGTTTTTTTTTTTTTGTGAAAAAAAAAAATGGAGGCCTACGCCCTAGCCTGGATTTCCGTGAGTTAACCCCGGTTCCCGGGCCGAGATCCTTTTCCCCCTCCCCCAAAAAATTTCCCGACCCCTTTTTTAATTTTATATTGGGGGCCCCCAAATGGTTCCAAAGTTGGATCTCGGGGGGGGGTATAATCTAAATTTGGAAAAAGGGGGGGAGGAGTGGAAGAGGGGGTTTAACACCCCGGGGGGGGGCATTATGAAAACCTTTTTTCATGCCTTTCGGTCTGACTACTCCCCCCGGGGGGTTTTTAAAAAAATTTTTTTTAATAAAAATTTTTTTGCCACCTAGGGACAGTTTGTTTTTTATTTATCTAGAGGGGCATTTTAAATTTAAAAAATCGCGGGGTCTTGTGCCCCCATCGGGGGCATGTGAGACAAGTTTTGGGGAGATCTTGGGAAAAAAAAAAACTTTACCCCCCAAAAAAAGGAAAAAATTTTTTTTCCTGAAAAAAAAAACAGTTTTTAGGATTCTTGGTGTCGCCTCCTTTTTTAGTATGGACCCGGGGGGAAAGTGAAGGTTTTCTTGAATGGGATCGGCCAGAGATCTTAAAGCATTTTTGCGTTTCCCGGGGGGTTTTCTAACAAAATCCCGGGGAAAATTTTTTTCGTAATTTCTCATCGTTTTTTAAACCTCTCACGACATGAAAAAAAAAAGGGGCGGATTTTTCTAAGGGGTCTAAAAAAAGTTTTTTCAACATTTTCCCCCTTGAAAAAATGATTTGCTTCAACACCCCATACTCATCCAACCTGATGCATCCCAACCTTTCATTGGGAGGTGGGAAAAAAACTGACTTGGAAAATTTGGGGTTTGGGGAAATTTTTTTCAAGGTCCGCCCCCCTGGTAAATAAAAACCCCCCCCTTTTTCCCTTCTCAAAAAAATTTGTCGCCCCGGGGGGAAATTTTATGATGTCAAAAAAGGGGGGAAACCCCTTTTTTGGGCCCCTTTTTTTGGGGGCTTTTGAAGAGGGGCGTTTTTTTTGGGGGGGGCAGTCCCCCCGGTCACCTTTCTTTTACTGATCACAAAACCTGCTGTATTTAGAGTCGCAAAACTCTGAATTCCAGACAAGCTGGGGGGGTCTTTTTTTTTTACCGGGTTTTTAAATTTTTCCCCCTTTAAAAATTAAAAATTTTAAATTTTTTTTTTTTTAAAAAATATCGTCCGGGAAAAAAAAAAAAAAGGGGCTGATCCCAAAACCCCCTCGTTTTTTTCCCGGGGGCCGGAAACGGGTTGCCCCCGGTTTCCTTTTCTTCAGGGGGGAGTTGTGGTGTGGGCTTTTTTCCTTTTTAGCATGGGGGGGGAGGTATTGGGGGCCCAGGGGGACCCCCGGGGGACCTCCGGGGAAACTTTTTTTTCCCCAACAAAAAGACAAAAGGTATCGAGGCACATCAAAAATTTTTTTTTTTGGCAAAACACCCGGGGAGTAAAGAAATTTTTAATCTCGTTTCCCCCGGGGTTTTTTTGGGGGCCTAACTTAAATAAAGGGGTTTTTTTTTTTTGTCCCCCCCCCGGGGGGTTTAATTCGCCTCTAAGACCCCACATCCCCCTTTCCGGGGGGGCCCCCTTTTTTAACCCCTTTTAAACCCCCCGGCCCCCCCAAAATGGACCCATCTGTCTATGGACTTCATTACGGACCTTCCTCCGCTTCAGGAAAAACCCCCCCCATACTAGTTGTAGTTGACGGGTTTTTCAGCAAAATAAAAATTTTTTTAAAATTGTTTTTCCCCCCCCTTTTTCCTAATGCTAAAATTTTTGGCCGGGTGAAAAATTGGGGGGGTTTTTGTGAACTTGGGGGGTTTTTGCCTTCGATGGGTGTCGGATCGGGGATCTCAGTTTGTGCCCAAATTCTGGAAGGCATTTTGTTCTCGTCGGGGAATCCCCGTTGTCTTTTTTTTTCCGGCTTTCATCCGCAGCCCAAAAAGGCAGACAGAGCGTCTGAAATCAGAGCTTAGAGAAAAAATCCCGGTTTTTTTCCCCCGGGAAAAAACCCAAAAGGGCGGGGCTTCTTTCTTGCCTCGGGGAGAGTTCGCTTTTTAAAAATGGGGGGAGAGAGTCCACGGGGAAGCCCCCCCTTTTTTTTGGGCATAGGGGGTTTTTTACCCCCAGTTTTTTACTTTAAAAAAGGGGGGGGGGGGCCCCTTTTTCCCCTTTGGGGTTTTTCCCGAGGAGGAACGATTTTCGTCGTAAATTTTTTTTAAAGTGTGGAGGGGATGCTTAATAATCTGAGCAAGGGGGAAACCCCCATACAAACGAAAAACTGATAGGAGGAGTGTCGGCCCGGGAAACCAAAAAGGGGAAAAAATTTTTGGAAGGTTTCTACCAAAAAAAAAAAAATTTTTAAAGGGTTTCCCCCCTTTTGGAAAACCCCCGGGGCCCAGATTCATCGGCCATACAGGATCATTCAATATTAAAAACCCGGGGGTTTTTTCCCCTTTTGACCCCCCTCCTAAATTTAAAACCACAATGTGTTCCACAAATCGTTGCTTAAAATTTTCGTGGCACCAGTTAAAAACCCCAAAACCCCTACCATCCTCCCCTGGGGGGGGGGGGGGGGAAAAAGGGAAATTTTGGGGTTTAAAAGGGATCGAAATCATTGCCCCCACTTTTAATCCCCGGGGCCCTTTTAGAAACCTTTTTAAAAGGGGGGGGGTAATGGTCCTGAGGAGGGGAGGGGGGTTTTTTTTCGTCGGATTTTTAAAAGCAAAAAACCCTTTTTGGGTTTGGGGCCCCTTCCCCCCCTACTCACCCAGAAGCCCCGGGGCCCCGGGGGTCCAGGGGCCCCCCCGTGGGGAAGGGGGGGGGACTGCCCCAAAGGGGGGTCGCGGGGGAGATCTTCGCTTTTTCACCCCCCTGACTTTGACAGTTTTATTTTTCTGGTGTTTTGGGGGGTTTTTTTTGGGGGGACGGGGGGGATTAATTCTTTCTCCCCTCAGGCGGGGTTTTACCAGCCCGCCCACTGCGATTGATTTTTTGTTAATTAGTTTCCCCCTTTAAATACCGGGGTGGTCTGTTTTGGGGAATTTGGGGCCCGGGGAAAGCATTCTTTTAGCCCCCCAAAAAGGGGGAAACGTTTCTGAGAAGACTTAAGTTTAAAAGTCCTGTTGTGTTTTTCCTCCCCTCGCTTTTGTTTTTCCCTTTTAAACCTTTTGTTTTCCTCTGTGGGGGGGAAATTTTTTTTTGCAAGGCTTGTTTTCTTTATCCCTTTTTCTGTTTTCGTTTGTCTTAGACTGTGTGTAAGTTTTTACCTGCCCATTCCCTTGGGGGAAAATCAGGGTCCTTCTCCCCCAGATTCCATGGAAGGGATCACGGGGGACAGGGTTACGCTGGCGGCCTGGACCTCTGCCCAAATTTAAAAAAACCCCCCCAGGTAGAGGTATTTTTCCGGGAAACCCCCATTTCAGGGTAAAGCTTCCCCCCCCTTCCCCCCCAAAATCCAGAGACAGCAAACCCCACTACACATTTTGGGGAACCCACAAAACATGGGAATTATGTCAGGAAAAAAATTTGGGGGGGCAGATACAATTTTTTCATTTTATTTTCTCTTTTTAAAAAAAAATTTTTTTTAGAATGATTCACATTAGTTATGGTTTTTAAAAACCCTTTTGGGGAATTATTTTTTGGGGGTGTGACAAACCCATCTTTTGAAAAAATCAAGTACCCAATCCAAATAAAAAAAAAAAAATTTTTATCCACAAAATCCCAAAAAAAAAATTTAAAAAAGGGTTTTTAAAAAAAAGGGGAGCATTTTCCCCCCAAAAGGGGGCACCCCCAAAGGGGTAAAAAAAAGGGGCCCCTTCGGGGGAAAAAAAAGGGCCGTTTTTTTTTTTTTTTCCCCCTTTAAAAAAAATTTTGCGAATAAGGTTATATCCCCCCCCAGGGTCAATTTGGGGGAAAAACCAAGAAGCGTTTTTTAAACCCTGGAAAACAGATCAAGATCAAGGGTAACTTTTATTGATATTTCACAGTAATTTGTTCAAGAGACGATAAAATACACGGCCTTAAAAACCCCTTCCTTTTTGGCCACAAAGAAAAAACCGGGCCCCTAAGGGGGAAGGGGGAAAATGGCTGATATGCCCCTTTCCCCCCATATTTTCCTGATATCCCCGCAAGCGCATGAAAAAGTGTACAGACAAGTTAAAAAGGCCCCTTTTTAAGGGAATTTCCCTACCGGGGAAACTAATTCAAAAGGAGCATTCATAGCTCCTAGGGGGGGAAGGGGGATGCAGATTTACTTTCGCTCCCCACATCAGAAAAAAAAAAAAAAAAGTCAGGAACTCTTGACCCGGGGGGAGGGGGGGAAAAAAACAGGATTTTTGGGGTATTAACACATTGGCACCCCAAAGGGGGAACCCCAGCCCAACTTTTTTCCAACCCAAAACAGATTTTTAACGAAAACCAAGGGAAACCCATCCGAAATGTCATGCGAAATACAAAACCCAAAAAATTTCCCCCAACTTCCTGATGAGGGGGTTTTCTCCCCCTCATTACCACCTGAGTAGAAACGGGGGGTTTTTTTTTTCCCCCAAAAAAGGGGTAGAATCGACCCCGTAGGGGAAAAGCCCTTCCGAGGGGAAAAAAAGGGGGGAAAACCCCCCAAAACTTTTAGAAAAAATCAAAATCCAACAGGTTAATAGCTCTCCAAAAACAAAAAAAGCCGGGGGCCAGAAAAGGGGGAACGGGGGGCATTCAGGGAAATTTTTAAATAAAAACTAGGGGGGAATTTTTCCCCAAGGGGAAGGGGGAGCAAAAAAACTTTTTCCCCCCCCTTAGGGCAGACAAAAAATATTTTTAGAGGCACCCCACAAAAAAAACATAACCCTTGCGTTTTAAAAAATTTCCCCAAAAAACCGGGGGTCCCCCAAAAACCCCCCCCCTATCACACTGCATTTTTTCAAAGCAGGTTCACAAAAAAAACCCCTTTTTCCCCACGCAAACCTTTCCGCTCACGCAAACGTTTTAAAAATTTTTGAATCGCAATTTTACATAAAAATCATTGAGACCAGGGGGGAACAAAAAAACCGCCCCATAACATCCTTTATATTATCTCCCCCCCCTTTCCGAAAAAGAGCGCCAAAGCTTCGCCCATTTTTTTTGGTCACCCCCGCCCACTTAGGGAATCTCTGACAGAATAACCCCAGCGCCCCCAAGCCCCTGAAAAAAGCCAAAAAAAATTTTTTCAGCTTGATCAGTGACTTTTGGCTCATCGAAAAAAAACCCCAAAGCCTGAAAAAACCATCAACAAACTCAAAACAGGATCCCCAGGTGTCGGGGAAAAAAAACCCAAAAACCGAGGGCGCCGCCAGGAAGAGATGACAATTTGAACCGTTTTCCTGCTTTTCCGGGGGGCATAGTTTTTAAAAAAGGGAAAAAAAAATTTTAAAAAGTTTTTTTTTTAAATTCAAAACATGCTCAAAACCCCAAAAAAAAAACGGGGAGGGGGGCCCAAAATTTTCCAAAAAAGGGAAAATACAAGATAGGTAGAAATACTCCGAACTTCATTTTGGGAAGCTGACCCAAAAAGGGCCCCGACAACTGTGAAAACCCCAAAGGGGGAAAAAAAAAAAAATCCTCCCAGCACCCAAGATACAGAGGGGAAAAAAAAAGCAACAAAAAAAAAAAAAAAAAAAAAATTTTTCTGAAAAATCTGCCCAATTTTTTTTTTTTATCCACAATATTTTTCCCTTCTGTGAGTACCATATAATTTTCATTTTTGGGGCCGGGGTTTTACTTCGGGGTTTGTGGCTGGGGGAAAACAGGCAAAAAAGGAAATACCCAGAGAAAGTTGGAAACTATGGATTGCAGTCCCCCCGACTAACCCCACAACAAGAGGAACCCCGGGGGGAGCGTTCCAAATTTTGGCCCCCTTTCCCAGGGGCCCCGTCACAGCCTGAGAAACAATTTTCACCTAAAGAAAGAAAGAGGAAACTTTCTCCCCCGGAGCAATCCCCAAAGAACAAAGAAAGCCCCCAAACAAAAAATGGCGGTTAAAACAAGAAGAAAACTGACACAGACAGAAAAGTATGAGCAAATTTTGGGGGGGCCCAAAACTTATAAAAAAAAAGGATGGGAAAGGGTTTTTTTTTTTTAAAAAACCCCAAAAAAAACCTAAAAAAAAAACCAACACTAAAAATTTAAAAAAAAACCCTTTTGATCACACACCTCTCCACCAAAATTTTTAGTTTCGGGGGTTAAAAACCCCAAAAAAAAAAAAGGGGGCCCCCCCCAAAAAAAAAACGGAAAAAAAAAAAAATGACAAACATCAGTGCCTGAACTGAACGAGAGGCAAAAACCCCCCAAAAAGGGCCCCCCTTTTAAGGGGCCCCCACATAAGTGCGGGAAAAAAAAATCAAAAAAAACACAAAAACAAAAAAAAAGAAAAGTCTTATTTTTCCCCCAAGAGTTTCAACACGCCCCCGGGGGGCTACCAAGGAAACGGGAAAAAAAAGGGGAAATTGAGACCAAACAATTAAACCCCCGGGGCAACCCTGATGGGAAGGCAACCCCCCTTTTTATAAAAACCAGTCAGTAACACCTGATTCCCAATCCTCACAATCTTAAACTGGACAGTCCTTTAATTTTTTGGGGAAAACCACCAGGGGGATTTTTTGCTCAAACTCCCCCCCAGCCTATTAACAAAGCCCCCCCAGGGAGAACCCCCCGGGAAAACCCCCCCCCGCCCCCCCAGCCGCAACCCCCGAAAAATAAAACCCCTTTTTTGCCGGGCTGGGGGGGCAGAGGGGCCCACCCCCCCCCACTCTTACTAACACCCACCCCCCCCTTTTTCCCCCCCTGCACCCACCCCCGAAAAAATTTCCCCCCCTCTCACCCCCCCTCATCCGCCCTTTTTTCCCCCGCCATAAACCCCCCCCCTCCATCCCACCCCCTTTTCCCCCAAAACAACACCCAAAAATGTCCGACAACAAAAATCATTTTCGCTATCCATATTTACTTTAAAATTTAAAATTATTTACATTAGCCCAAAATTTTTTAAAACATTATCTACATTTCCTTTTTTTTCCCCTTTGTTTTTTTATACTTTGGGCTTTTTCCCCTTCTGCTGGGGGGCCCGGCTTTTTTCCCCCCCGGGGCGGTATACCTTTTTTGGGGAATTTCCCCTGCTTTTTTCCCCGGGTTTTCCCTTGGGGATTCCACCCCCCCCCCCACCCATTTTCCCCCCGGGCCCCCCTGCTCCCTTTTTTAAAAAGGGGCACCAGAGCAGAGAAAAATTCAGTAGGGCCCTGCCTGGGCCCGGGAGCACAGCAGGGGGGGCCTCAGGCTCCCAATTTTTTTTTTTTTTCTCTGTGCTTCCCCGACAGGGGGGGGCCCTTTGCCACCGCCCCCCTGCCCTCCAAACATCCCCCCCCCGTTTTTTTTTAAAACCGGAGCACCAGAGCCCCCCCCCCCCCAAATTTTTGGGAAAAGGGGGGGGGGGGCCCCACAAAACACCCCCCCGGTTTTGGGGGGGTTTTTGGAACGTTTAAAAATTGGGTGGCCGGCCACACCCCCCTTTTCCCCTAAGCACAGCCCCTTGGGGGGTTTAAAGGGGCCCACCCCAAAGACGCGACACAGCGGGCTTCCCAAAAACCCCTTTTGAGGCCCCCCCCCCTTTTCCGCCAGCAAGCCTCCCGGGGCTGAGCAGCAGCCCCTTGTGAGGCCACCCCCCCACCCGGGATACATGAGCCCAGGGGGGGCGGAGCTGCGCCGCCGAGGCAACGCCCCCCACCCCCCAAGCCACCCGGGTTTTTAAGGGGGGCACCCCTTGCAAGGCCACACCCCCCCCAGATGAAAAAAGCCGGCGGGTTGGAATGCAGCAAAGGGGGGGGCATCCCCCCCCCGCATCCCCCCTCCCTTTTTCAGGGGGGCAACTTCAGGGAGGCCATCCCCCCTCCCCCGGCCGTCCCCCCCCCCCCCCGCCTCTTTTCCCCCCAACCAAAATGCTGCAGGAAAAAACGGGGAACTTCCGTTGGGGGGTACGGGGGGGGGGGGGCCCCCCCCCCGGGACGGACCCCTTTTTAGGTCAATGTCCGAGTCCCCGGGGGTTTTCCCCCGGCGCCCCCCCGAACGACCAACCCCTTTCCGGTTTTTTTTGCAAGCCCCTTTTAAGGGGGAGCTTTTCCCCCCCCAAAACCTGGGGCTTTTTTGGACCCCAATAACGATCCAGATTTTTTAAGGGGGCCCCCTACCTGGGGGGCCCAAAACAGCAACACTGCCAGAGGTTTTTGGGCCCCGGCCCTATTTTTTACCGGGTTTCCGGGCCACCTTTCCCCCGCCACGGGGGGCTGAGCCAAGCCCACCACCATTACCAAAAAAAACCCGGGCCCCCACCCCCAAAAACGCTCCTGAATCCGAACTGCCACCCCCAAATGACAGTAAATCCGGGGAGCCCTTTTTCTCTTCCCGCCCCTTTTTCTGCAGACCCACCACATTTTCCCAAAAAGGGGGGGGGGGCAGGGGGGTTTCCCCAAAAGGGGGAAAGGGGGGCCCCGGGGAAAAAGGGGGGACAAACAAATTTCCCCCCCACAAATTTTCTTTTTTTCCCCCCTTAAAAGCCTCCCCTATCTTCCCTTTTTCCTCATCCTAAAGGGGAGACCCGCCCCCAAAAAAACGGGGGTTTTTAAATCGTGCGGGGGGGCCCCAAAACTGCCTCACTTTCGTGGGGTGAGGCAGCCCCCCCCCTTTTTTTAAAAATCACGCCCCCTCCATCCTCCCCCCTCACTCCCACTTTTCCCCTTGTCACGGGGGTCCTGTGGGAAAAGCCACTTGTTCGGGGGCAAATCCCGATGCCACACCTGGGTGCTCTTTCCCAAAGCGATTTCGGGGGACGGGGGTATACGCCAATGCTTTGACGGGGGAAAGACCTTTCCAGGAGGATTTTTCCCCCGCAGGGGCCCCCCAAAATACAAAAAAGGAAAAACCCAAAAAACCCCTGAAAAGGGGGCCAAAAAAGTTTTTAAAAATTTCCACATAAAATCACAAAAAGTTTCTTAGGGCCCAAAAAATTTTTCATTAAACATTTTTGGTTTTTTTTAAAAGACTGACCCCCCCCAAAAACCACCTCTCGGCAACCTCCCACAATGACTTCTCGAGGGCTCACGGAATCTTGGGGGAACCCCTTTTTTTAGGAGCCACTATGTTCCATTTTTAAAAAACCCCCTTTTCGGAACTCGTCCCCCAAAATTCCCCCCCGTTTTTTTCCTTGTACCCAAAAAATTTTGGGGCCCCCGGCCCCCCCCGCTAATGTCCTGCCCCCCCCTCCCTTCCTTTGCCCCCCCCCAAAAGGGAGTCAAAACTTTTGCATACGCCAGCGTATAACCGGGTTCCCGTACAACTTATTTACTACCAAAATGTGGGGGCCCCAGGATAAAACGCCCCCCCGGGGCCCCGGGGGAATTGGGGATACGGGTCCGGGAAAAAAACGTGCGGGGAAAAGCAGCAAATGTACCCGGGGGAAAATTCCCTTTTAAACCTGGAAATTTTTTTTCCCCCCTTTTTTAAAAAAAAAATTTAAAATTCTAAACCCTTTTAAAATTTTGAGGGAAAATTAAAAAAATTTAACCTTGGAATACAGGGGGAAATTTTTTTGCCCAAGGGAAAAGGCCCAGGGTTTTTTTCCTTTTCTTAAAAAACCCTTCTCCCCAAAAAGGGCCCTTTTTAATTTTTTTTAAAAAGGGGTTTTTTCCCCTTAAAAAATTTTTCCCCTCAACCCCCCTTTTTTATATTTTTTTTTTAAATTTGGGGTTTTTTAAATTTTTTTTCCCTTTTTTAAAATTTCTCAAAATCTTTTTTCCCAGTATTTAAAAATTTACCTTAAATTTTTTTGGACCTTGCCCCAATTTTGGATTTGGGGGAAAAATTTTTTTTAAAACTTTTACCGGTTTTTGGGGTTTTAAAGTTTTTTTTTGGGGGGAAAAAAAATTATCCCTTTTGTAATTTTTGGAAAACCCCCAATCTGTCCAATTTTTTTTTTTTTTTTTTTTTTTTTTTTCTTTTTTTTTTGTTTTTTTTTTATTTTTTTTTTTTTTTTTTTTTTAAAATTTATTTTTTTTTTTTTTTTAAAAACCCCAAAAAAGGAAAATTTTTTAAAAAAATAAAAAATTTTAAATATTTTGCCGGGCTGTTACTTGCTTTTTTCCCCCTTTTTTATGGGGGGACACCTACAACCCCCCAAAATTTTTGACTTGGGGGGCCCCCCCTTTTTCCGGGGGTTTTTTCCCTCCCCCTGTTTTTCCCGTGAATCTTTTTTTTTTTTCCCCTCCCCTTTCCCCGGGGGGGGGGGGTTTTTTTAAGGTTCTGGCGCGTTTTTTGGGGAGCCCACTGCCTAAAGGGGCGCACTTCCCCCTTTTGGGAAACCCTTGCCGCCGCAGGACCGGGGGACCCCCACGGCGCACGCCGCCGACTATTCCGGCTCTCATTGGCCTACCTGACCATGTAATGCATCACGGGGGGTATTTAAAGGGTTTTTTGGCCCCCCTTTCAAAAACCCACCCCCTTTTAAAAAGGGGGGAAAATTTGCCCCGCGAAACGCGCGTGGGGGGTTTGGGAAAAACATTTGGGACCCGCCCCCCCCTACCTAAAAAAACCCCCCTAGGTAAGCTCTAAATTATTTGAAAAAATTGTTATTTTTTTTCTGGGGGCTAGCTTTTTTAAGGGCTCCCCTTTGGGGGACACGGGGCTCAATGGTGGAGCTTCTCACCATATTAAAATGTGACATATAAATCTTCGGGGGGGCCCCGGCCCCCCGTTTTTTTTTCCCTTTCTTGTTTGGGGGATGTATTATTTTATTATGATGACCCTTTTTTTGTTATTTAATAAAATTTTAAAAAAACTATGGTTTTTTTTTCTATTATCACCTAAGACTCCGGTTCTCCTTTTTTTTTAAATTTTTCTCTTGAAATAATAAAGGGAAAATTTTAAAAAAATTTTTTACTATACTATAATACCTTTATGGGGGGTTAAAAAAATTTTTCCCTTTTTTTATTTTTTGTAATACATACGGGGGCCCGAAAGCGTCATTTGGGGGGGTTTTTCCCCCAAATATATACTGATAATTTTTAAAAAATTTTTTCCCCCAAAAATATAAACATGGTATCTGCGATTAATACCCATTTTTCTTTTTTAATTATATTCTTGGTAATTCAAACTGAGCCTTTAGGGGTCCCGAGTCTTTTTTCCCCTGAAAAAAATAAAAGAGATTTAGAAAAATTTTCCCCTATACTATAAATACCCTTTTTATTTTGCTGATACATTACTTTTCCCTTTTTTTATTTTTATTTTTTTGTAATCCAAAAACGACCGAAAGCGTCAGGGTTTTTTTCCCAAAAAAATATAGGATATTTACAATATTTTCACTATACTACCTTTTAAAAAGGGGAAACAGGGGGCCCCCTTTTTTCATCTTTTTAAATTTTTTTGTAAAAATTTTTAAATGAGCCTTTTTAGCGGCTTTTTTGGCCTCCTGAAAAAATTTAAAGGGGATTTTATAAAATTTTTTCCCAAACATATAACCCTTTCATTGCAATACAGCAAAACCCCTTTTTTTTCTTGTTATAAATTTTTTTGTAATCCAATTTTTCCCCCTTTTTACTTCACTGCCCCCCTCCAAAAAAATACGGGGGTTTAGAAAATTTTCATATACAAAAATTTAAACCCTTTAACTGGTGAAAAAATACTCCTTTTTCACTTTTTAAAAATTTTTTTTGAAATACATACTGGGGGGGAAAAACGTCAGTGGCTGCCTCCGAAATATATACAAAAAATTTAAATATTTTTTTTAAACTATATATACATGGTAAACTGCTGATTTTTGTCCCCCCTTTTTTAAAAATTATATTCTTTTTGGGAATCCAGACTTTGGGCCCGTGACATCAGATTCCCGCCTCCTGGGAAAAAATATACGAAGACTTTTAAAAAAATTTTTTAAAAATACAAAATGGGCCCCTTTTTTTGGTTAAACATAAAAATTTTTTTGCTTTTTTTTTTAATTTTTTAATACATAGTGAGCCAAAGGGGGGTCACGGTGCCCTCCTGAAATAAATACTGGGAATTTTGAAAATTTTTCACTATAAATAAAACAAACCTGGAAATTCCCCCCACAGAAAACCCCCCTTTTTTTTTTTTTTAAAAAATTCTTTTGTATTTTCCCCCCTTAGTCTGTGACCTCAAATTTTGACCCCCCCAAAAATATCCGAAAAAATTTTGAAGTTTTGACTTTACTATAAATGCCTGGGGGTTTTTTTGGGGAAAAATCCCCCCCTTTTTTTAAAAAATTTTTTTGGGAAAAAAAAAAATTTCGATCGCTCCCTCCCGGGGGGTTTTCAAAAAGTACTGAAAACCCCCCAAGAGGGTTGGGAATCAGGGGGCACAGACGGGGGTTGATAAAAGGGAGATTCCCTCCCATAAAGGGTTTCCATGAAAAAATTGGGGTTTTTTGTCTCAAGGGTTTTCCCCCGGGTTTACTTTTGGGGCTTGCTAAGTCTTTGCCCTTCTTCTTTTCAGATAAATTTTTTCTGTTTTTTTTTTTTTTTTGTGCTTACCATTTTCATATTTCTCTCCCCTTTCCCGTGGGGTTTTTCCCCCGGGTCCCCCCCCCGGGGGGGGGTTGGGGTTTTACTCTAAATTCCCCCGGGAAAACCCCTTTTAAATTTTTTCATTTCCCCCTTTTTCCCGTTTTTTCAGTGGCTGCGGCTTTTTTTTTTACCCCCAAGAACTGATTTAGGGGGAAAAAGGGGGCCTGTGACTCAGGTGTTTTTCAATCATTTTTTTTTTCCCCTTTTTTTTGATTTTTTTTTTGGGTTGCAGTGGAAAACCTTTCTATCCTTTTCTGTCTAGGCAGATTGGGCCTCAGCTTTTTTCTCTTTTAAAAATTTTTTGTCGTGCTGTTTTTTCCCCCTTTTTTCCCAACCCCCCCTTAATTTTTGGGGGGGGTTTCCTTTTTTTTTTTGGGGGGGTCTGTCCGGGGCAGATGTTTTTTCCCCTTTCAAAAACTTTAGGTTTTTTAATCTCCCCAAGCTGTGAAGAGGGGGTCGGGGGCCAACGGAGGAACCTCCAGGGGGCCCCCCTTTGTTTTGGTGGTTATCAGGGTACTGCAATCCTTTTTAAATTTTAAAAACCCCCTTTTTTGTTTTGCTGTTTTTTTTGCCTGCTCTCCTCACTACCGAAACATAATAGTTACACCACCAAACTTAAAAATTTAAAAAGGTAACTCACGAAGGGAAAAAAAGGGGGAAAAAAAAAAAAGTTTTTTAAGTTGTCAAGATTTTTTTTTTTTCGTTTCTTGCTTTTTTTTCCCCCTTTTCTCTGGGTGCTGGGGAAAGGGGGTTTTTTTTTTTCTCTAAATTTTGGGGCTTGCACAGCTGTCTGGCCGTGTGGGCAGGGGTTTTTACTGAATTCGGTAAAACCCCTTTTTTCCCCGGGTGGGTTGCCGGGGTTTTTTGGGAAAACCCGGATTCCCATCCAGATTTGGTTTTTTGGGAAAAAAAGGCCCAAAAATTTCTTAATTTTAAAAAAAAAACCCCCAAGGGGTTTTTTTTTTTTTAAAACCTAATCCTCAGGGAACCAGCACAGCAGGTTCAAAAAATTTTTAACTTTTTCCCCGCGCGGGCGATCCTCAGGATTTGGGGTTTTTTCCCCCCCACCTGGGGGGGGCCCCGTTTTGATGATTTTTTTCATTTTTTCTGGGTCTGGGGTTTTTTGTTAAAATGACCTAATGTCCCCGATCAAGTTGAAAAAAAAACCTGTTGGGGGAAAAAAAAGGGGGGGGGGGGGCGCTGAGTTGTACTGTCAGAAAAATTCCCCCCAAAAGGGCAGTCCCCCCCCAAATGGAATGATGATTGGGGGTTTACAGCCCTTTTTCGGGAAAGGGGGGGGGGAGAGAATGTAAAAGATGTTATGGGGGGTTTCTCCCCCCCCCTCTGGTCTCAATGAATCAAATTCAAAAATTTCGACCAAAAAGACAAGGGCGGGGTTTTTTTGAGCGTAAGGAAGCCGTGGAAAAAAGGGGTTTTTTTGTGAACCAGCTTCTGAACCCCCTGCAGTGTGAAAGAGTGGCTTTGGGGGACAGCGTCATGAGTTTTTGAAAAAAAAATGGGTTTTTATTTTCACTTTTTGTGATGCCCCCTCAAACAAAATTTTTTTCTTCCCAAAAAGGGGGAAAAAAATTTGCACGCTCAGTTGTCTTGGGTTTTTTGGGGTTTTTTAAATAAAATTTTTTTTTTACTGTTTTCCCTGATTTGCCCCTGTTTTCCCCCTTTTATCTCAGCTTTTTGTTGATTTTTGGGGGGAGCTATTTTAAAACCCCCGGTTTTATTTTTCCCCCAAAAGTTGTGAAGGGGTTTTCCCTTTAAAAACCCCCACGGAAAACATTTCCCCTACGGGATTTTGGGGGCTACCCCTTTTTGGGGGGGGAATAAAAAACCCCCCTTTTTCCCCCCCCTTTTGGGGGAAAAAGGGGGGGTTTAAAGTGATCAACAGGGGGGTTGCAAATTTTTTTTTGGGGGTGTATAACTCATGACCCCAAATTGTTTCTTTGGGTTTTCCCCCGGTTACAGTCTCAAAATCTTTTTTAAAATTGGGGAAAAAATGTTTTGAAAACCCGGGGTTGGGGGGGGCCCAAAGTGTTAAAGCCCCAAAAAACCCCGTTTTTTTTTTTTTTTGCCTCTCCCCAGGCTCAGGATGTTTTTCCGACTTTTTTGATGATTTTTCTGATGTGTTTTTAAACGAAAGAAAATCTGCATCCTTTCCCCCCATAGGAGTTAAATTTACTGCGCTATTGAATTAGTGCCTGGTAGTAAATTCCCAAAAGGGGCCCCCTTTTTAATTGTCTAAAACCCAAACCCCTGACGCTATGGTCGGTTTTAAAATTTAAGTGAAAATTTTGGGGAAGGGTCATTCAGACCATCCTCTTAAAACCCCGGGGGCCCGGGGTTTTTTTTTTTGGGGGCCCCAAAAGGGCCCTTTTTTTGTTTTTCCCCCCTTGAACAAGTTTTCTTTTAAAAAATAAAAAATCCTTTAAAACCCCCTTGATTTCTGACCTTTTTTTTCCCGGGTGAAAATTTTCTATTTGGGTTTTCCAAGTTTTCCCCCAAAGGGGGGGGGTAAAAAACCCTTTTTCCAAAAAGCACGGGATAATGGAAAAAGGGGCTTTTTAAAAAATTTCCCCCGAGGGGCATTTTGAGTACCAGTGATCCCCTTTTGGGGGGCCCCCAAAAAGCTTTTTTTCCCCTTTTTCCATCCTTCATGAAAGACATTTTCGGGGATTTTTGGAAAAATTTCTGATTTTTTTTTTTTGGGGTGATATTTTTTTTTTTTCCAAAAAAGGGGGGCCCCATGGAAACATTTTTGGACTGGTTTTCCCCCAAAATTTTTTAAAAAAGCTCTGTATAGGGGAAAGGATCAAAGTTTTCCCCTTTTTTTGGGCGTAAAAGAATCTAAAAATTTTGGGGGTTTCCCCTTTTGTCTCCATTTTTTTAAAATTTTAAAAAAGGCCCCCCTCAAGGTTCAGTCCCTTTTTATTGGGCCCAAACCCAAAAATTCATTAAAGGCTTTTTAGAGTTTTTTTTGGGTTTTTTTCCAATTTTTAAAAAACGTAAATTTTTGGGAAAAATTTCCCCCTGTTAGGGGTTTAAAACCCTTGACTGATTTTGACCAAAAAGGGTTTTTGATGGGGTTTAATTTGGGGCCCCCTGAGGGCCCCCGTTTTCCCGCGTTTCGGGAACTTAAGCAGAAAAACCCCTTTTGCTCCTGTTCTAAGGGGAGCCTGATGTTTTTTTTTTCCCCCTTTTTATGGGGAGGTTAAAAGCCCGAAATTGGGGCATGTGCCGTTTTGTCCCAAAGAAAATTTTCCGAACCTCAAAAATAACCCTTTTTTTCCCTTTTTCCCCCCTCGAAAATTTTTTTCCAACTGAACGAAAATTTTAAAATTTGGAAATGGGGGGGTTTTTTGGCCATGAAGGGGGGGTTTTGAAGAGGGAGACATTGGCTGGAGGGAGCCAAAAATCAGGTTTTGGGGGGCCCCCAAAAAACCATAAGAAACTTTTGGGTTTTCTGGAACACCAAGCGACTTAACCTAACAAAGGCCCCGGGGGGGCCCTTGGGGTTTTTTTACCCGTTTAATTTTGTGGTTTTTTTCCCCCTTTTTCCCGGGGGAAAAAAGTCAATTCCCCGGGAAGCCCTCTCGAGGATTTCCCTTGGGGGCTCTCCCGAGTTTCTGATCCTAGCTGTTTTTTTGAAAGGGGGGGGTGTTTTTTCCACCAACTACCCCCCAATTTTTACTGGCTCTGGAAGGGTGTCAGGAGGGGGAAAAAACCCCAAAAACTTCCCCCCCTTTGGGGAAAATTTTTTATCCCCCCCCGGTGGGGGAAAAAAAATGTTTTGTCTGAGATTCATTGTTCCCCCCCCCGTTTTTGGGGCCCTTTTTTTCCCCGAATTTTTGGGAAAACCAAAAAGGGGGTTTTTGGGGGGTTTGGTCCTTTTGGGGCCTACTTTCCCCTTTTTACGTCAGGGGGAAATTTTTTCGGGCCCCCCGGGACCTTTTCTCTCGCTCCCAAAAAATTTTCCCCCCTCTCAAAAAGGGGGTTTTTTTTATGCCCCGCCTGTGCCCAAGAGACCATGGACCCTTAAATCTATGGATTTTATTTCCTAACCCCCCCGTTTTTTCCCCCGAAGAGCCCCCTTTTCCCCCGGGGATTTGTGATTAGGGGTTTTTCCCAAAAAAGAAACAAACTTGTCCATTACCAAAAAATTTTGGGGCCCCCCCCCCTTTTCCCCCCAAAATTTTGGGGCCCCTTTTGTTTTTCCCTTTTTCAATGGTTTTGGGGGTTTAAAACCCCCAAATTTTCCCCCGAACCCTTGTTTCTGACCAGAAGAAAAACCCTTTTTTTTCCAGATTTTTTGGGGGGCTTTTTTTCTAAACTTTGGGGTTTTTTTTTGTCTTTCTCCTCTGCTTTCATCCCCCAAAAACCCCAAAAAACCCCAAAAAGAGAGAACAAAAACCCCCCATTGGAGAAATTTTCTGAGATGCTTTTTTTTCTGCTGACAAAAAGAAAAAGGGGGGTTTTTTTTTTCCTTTGGCTTTAGTTTTGCTCTTAATAATAGGTTAGCTCCCGCCACTTTGATGGGGCTCCATTTTTTTGCAAATTTTGGTTTCAAACCCCCGGGTTTTCTTCGGGGGGAAAAAAGGAGGCTTCCCATCGTCCGGGGGGTTTAAATCGTTTTGGAGCGTTTGCAGCAGATTTTGGGGGGGGTAAATGGGGAGGGGTTTTTTCCCCCTCTCAGGGGTGGCCCAAACGGTTTTTTTAACCGGCATAGAAATATGGTCCTCGGGTTTTTTTAAATGGGGGACTTTTTGGCCCGGTTGGGGGCCCCCAAAAAATAAAATTTTCCCAAAAGGGGTTTTTTCTCCTAAGTTTAAGCCTAGTTCATTGGACCTTTAAAAAAACCCGGAGATTCTTAATCCTGGGGTTTTCCCTTTTTTTTTTTCTTCTTCCAGGGACATTTAAGAACCATTAACGTTTTTCCCCCAAAAAAACCCTTTTTGGGGAAAAAGGGTTTTTCGAGCCAGTGGTTCCAAAGGGGGGGGCTCCGACCCTGTTTTGGTTGAGGACAATCTGGAGTAAGGGTTTTAGAAAATATTGGAAATTTTCCCTTTTTTTGACGGAAACCCGTATTTGGGGTTTTTAAAAAGGAAAAAGGGTTTTGGTCAGGGGGGGGACAATTCCCCTTTGGGGGGGTTTTTCTTTTTACAACCAAGCTAGGGGACTGATCCGTTTTTTATCACCGAAATTTTCCCCGACCGACCTGGTTGGGACAAAAAGAGGGTTTTTTTGACCCCCCTCAAAAGGGGGGTTTTTTTTTGGGGGAAAGTTTTTTTGGGAAAAAAATTTTGAGGGGGAACTCCCTTTTATGGTTTCAAACCTAAAAGAACCATTTTTTTGAAAAGGAAAATTTGGGAATCAGAGTCACAGACGGCTTATATAATGGAACCCCTTTCCCCCAAGGTTGCCGGTTAAAACAATTGTTCTTTTTCTCAACTGTTTTTTCCCGGTTTTTATTTGGAAGTTTTCAAAATTTTTCCTTTCTTCTTCTGTTTTTAATAAAAATTTTCTTTTTGGGTTTTTTTTGCCACCATTTAAAAAATTTTTCTGCATTTCGTGAGGTTAAAACCAGGCCCCCCCCCCCCCCCCGGGGGGGCCCCTTTTTGGGCCCTCCATTTTTCCCCGGACCCTGTTTTTTTTCTTTTTTCCTTTTTAAGTTTTTTCAGTGGTTTGCGGCTTAGTTTTTTTTCACCAGAGAGCGGGGGGTTTTGGGGGAAAAAGGGGTTTTGTGAACGGGGGGTTTTTTTTGCAGTCAGTAACTTTGCCTTTTTTTTGTTTTTTTTTTGGGGTTGGGGAGGATTTAAAACCTTCAATCCTTTTCGGGGCTAGGAGTTTGGGGGCCCCCGCGTTTGTTTTAACTATTTTCTGTCTTTTTCCCGTATTCCTCTTGCCCCAACTGCCTTTAAAAATTTTTTAAGGGGGGTTCCCCCATGTTTTTTTGGGGAAAAAAGCTCCGTGAAAATTAACTTTCCTTTTTTTTTAAACTTTAGGTGTATTAAAATCCTCAGGCTGTGAAGAGGCACTGGGAAAACCAAAAGAAGGAACCTCCAGGGCGGGGCCCTTTTGTTGACGTTTTTGCCTGCTCCCCTTTTGGCAACCAAAACCCTTTTAAAGGGCCCCCCTTTTTTTTTTTTTATTTTTTTTTAGTTTAAAACGAGGGGGCCTGTGAGCTCGAGTCCCCCCTTTAAAAGAATTATTACAGAGATTTTAAAATTTTCACAAAACTATATATCCCCTTTTAACGGTGAAACAGTACCCTTTTTTTTTTAAATTTTTGTAAACAAAAATGAGCCGTGAGCGTCATTTTTTGCCTCCGAAATATATACAGATTTGGAATATTTCACTATATTTTTTTCCCGGAATCTGCTGAAACAGCCCCCCCGTTTTTTTAAATTTTTATTGGGGTAACCCCTACTGAAGCTTTTGGGCCCCTCCCCCGTCTTCCCCCTGAAATATATACGGGATTTACAAAATTTCATATACTACCCTTGTATCGGGTTTTTTCAGTAAGCCCTTTTTCATTTTTTTTTATTTTTGGGGGTAAAACCCATAATGATTTTTTGAGCGTTTAGTGTCTGCCCCTGAAATATATACTGAGATTTTGGAATTTTTTAACAAAACTATAAATACCTGGTATCTGCTGATACTTTAAAACCCCCTTTTTAAAAAAAATTTTAAAATTTTTGGGGGAATTTCCTGACTGACCGGGGGAGGGGGTTTGAGTCTGCCCCCAAAAAAATATAGGTATTTATTAAAAATTTTCCTAAAAATATATATACCTTGAAAACGATTATACAGACCCCCCCTTTTTTTTTATTATATTTTTTGTGAAAACCATACTGAGCCTGTGAGCCCCGGGGCTGCCCCCCCCGAAATTATAGGGGAAAATTTTTTAAAAATTTTTAAATTTTTACAAAAAAACCTAGTATCTGGTGAAACAGTCCCCTTTTTTTATTTTTTTTTAAAAAATTGGGGGTTTTTAAACCCTACTGACCCTTTTTGAGCATACAGTCCCCCCCCCCGGGGAAAAAACGGGGGATTTAAAAAATTTTCCCCTATAAAAATAAATACCTTTTTTTTTGGTGATAAAACTACCCCTTTTTCAAAATTTTTTATATTATTGTGTAATCCATACTGGGGGCCAAAAACGCGGGTTTTTCGCCCCCCCGAATATTGGAGCGAAAAAGAAATTTTAAAAAAATTTGGGTTTCCCCGGCCCCATATTACCCGAAAACGGGCTTTCGTTTTTCCCTTTTCCGATTTTTTTGTCATATGGGGAAACCGAACCCCATTTGTCACTGTCACGTAAAATGTCCGTCGGTCCGGGTTTTTGTGAGGTCCGTCGGGGGGGGCGCCCCGGTCCGTCGGCCCCGGGCCCCTTCCCCGGAGCCCCGCAGAATTTTCCCGGCAAAGCCCCCCGGGGGGGCCCCGGGGGTGGACCCCCTTAAAAGGGCCGCCCTTTTTTTCCCCCCCCCCCGGCGGTCAAAAAGCAGTTTTCCCCCCCGATAACAGCAGGGGGCCCCCCCGGGTAACCCGGCCGTAAACAGTCATCCGATGACGCCCCCCGCCGGGGAAGCAGGCAATCAGCTGTGCTGCGTTGCGATGGGACCTTTTGCCTGTCTTTTCGATTAGCAGAGCGGGAAAACGTCGTGGGACTTTTTGTTAAAAAGGGGGAAGTTTTGCCCGGGTTTGGGTATAACTGTTGGTTTTTTTTTTTTTTTTTTTTTTCAATCAAAGGGGGTTTTGCGGGGAAAGAGTGTAAAAAAAAAATTTAAAGAAAACTGTGTTTTTTTTCTCTTTTTTTTCATTAAAAGACTTTTTTTTTTGCTTGGGCTTTTTTTTTACTTTTAAAAAATTTTGGGGGTTAAAAATTTTATGGGGGGTTTTTTTAAATTTACACCTCCCTTTTAACCGGGCTTTTTTTCCCCGGGTTTGAATCAACGGTGACATTAACCCCTTTTTAAAACCCCACCCCAAAACCCCTACGGGGGAGGGGAAGAGCCGGGAAAAAGGGGGCCCACAATTGGCACAACTTTTAAAAACCCAAATGGGGGGGCCCGGGGTACCCCCGGATTAACAGGCTTTTGGGGGCCCAAAAAACCCCGGGGGCCCTTTAAAGTTTTTTTAAAACCATCCGCAGCAGTCCGCTTTTTTCTTGGGGGGGTTAAAAAAAAAATGGGGGGGCCCTTTTTGTGAAGGGGGTTTTTTTAAAGTTTTCCCCGACAGAGGCCCCTCTGGGGGTTTTTCAAAAGCGGTTCTAGTAAAGGGGTTGGGGGGTCAGGTGTTACGATTTGTCTTTTTTTTAAAGGGAAACCCCTTTCCCCCTCAGGGTTGCCGGGGATAAAATTTTTTCCCCGGTCGAATCCTTCTTTCCATTTTCCCCCTTTTACCCTCCCCTTTTCGTGTCGGGGAACTCCTGCTATCAATAAGAAAATTTTTTATTTTTTGTTTTTTTTTTTTATTTTTGCATTTTGTCCTGCACTTCTGTGGGGGCCTTCTGGGGGGCCCCCCGGGGGCTTTTTTTTCCCCTCAGTTTAGGGGCCCGCCACTGTGTTTTTACTTTTTGGGGGTTTTTCAGTTTTTTTTAGTGGCTGCTGTTTTTGTTACAACCCGAAAAACTAATTTTAGGTGGGAGAGGTCGTGTGGGCTCGGGGGTTTTGAAATTAGAGAGTTTGGGGGTTTTCCAAAAGGGGTTTTTTTTGGGGTTTCATAAGACCCTTCCCCATCCTTTTCTATTTTGTTAGTTTTTGGGGGCCCCCCCTTTGCCTTTCTATTTTTTTCTTTTCAGTATTTCCTCTTTTCCCCAAACCACAATTTTTTTTTTGGGGGCTTTTTTATTTTTCCCTTTTTTGGGGGTTTTTCCCGGGGGGGGAAAAAACTTTTTCCCCCTTTTTTTTTCTTTTAATGTAAAAAAGTTTCTCAGGGGTGACGAGGGGGCTAGGAAACCAAAAAAAAGGAAAGCCCTTCCCACGGCTTCCTTTTTGTTTGGGTGGTTATTTAGGGGTACTGCAATCTCTTTTTTTCCAACTGCCTTGGGAAAAAATTTTCCCTTTTTTTTTTTTGCAAAATCCTCAGCTACCGTAAAAAAAAATTTTTACCGGCCCTAAAAAAAATTGGGATGGAAATCACAAAGGGAAAAGAATATTTGAAGGAAAAAAGTTGTCAGAGATATTTTTCTGTTTTTGGGGCATTTTTTTTTTTTTTTTTTTTTCCCCCTGTTTTCTCTGGGGTGCGGGGAGGGGTCTTTTCTCCCCCCAAAAAAGGTTTTTCACAGTTGTCTGGGGCCCCCTTTGGGTCAGCTTGCCACTGAGGGGTTTTTAGTATTTTTTTTCATTTTTTTTCTGGGGTTTTCCTGTTGTGGAACCTAGGGTCCCCCCTGGGAAAAAATTTTTTTTTCCCCGGGGGAAAAAGGGTAAAATTTTTTAATTTCCAAAAAAATTTTAAAAAAATTAAAAATTTTTTTTTTGGCCCTTTTAAAAAAAAAGTCCCCCAGGGAAAGCAAACGCAGCAGGGGTTTTTAAATTTTCATTTTTTTCCCTCTCCTGCGCCGGGGGACCCCCCAAAAGGGTTGGGCTTTTTTTTCCCCCCTCCTTTTGGGGGGCCCCGGTTTTTTTTTGAAGTTGAACATTTTTCAGGGGTTTTTTTGGGGGTTTTTTACCCCCGAGCCAAAAAACACTGATCAGCTGAAAAAAAATTTGGGGTTTGGGGGTTTTAAAAAAAAGGGTTTTTTTACGCGAGTTTTAAAAATGCAAAGATTCCTTTTTGGGGGGAAACCCGACCAAATGGAAAAGAAAACGCTTTTGGGGGCCCTTTTTTCCGGGAAAAGGGGGGGTCAGATAAATTTTTAAAAGGGTGGGGTTTTTGGGGGGATTCCCCGTCCCCCTTTTTGGGCCCCCAAAGGGGGCCCATGTCATTGGGGCCCCCTTTCAAATTGACAGAACGTTTGCGTGAGCGGAGAAGTAACGTGGAGGGTGTTTTTCCTTTTTTGGGCCCGGGGGGGGAGCCCCCCCCAGTGTGATTTTTTGGGGGTCGGGGCCAGCTCATTGGGTTTTTTGAAAAGGGGCAAAAAGGGTTTTGTTTCTACTGTGGTGATGCCTCTCCGGGGGTTTCAGGGCTGCCCTAAGGGGGGGGAAAACGTTTTGCCCCCCTCAGTTGTCTTGGGGAGTTTTCAACAAAATTTTTATTAACTGTCCCAAAAAAAAATATGCTCTCGCCTCATTTTCTGCTCATGGGTTTTTTTTTTATTTTTGGGGGCCCCCCCATTAACCTATGGATTATGATTTTGTATAAAAGTTGGTGGGGGTTTCCCCTTTATACCCCTACAAAGTCAAAATTTCCCCCCCCCGGGGATCGAATTTTTAAACCCCCCCTTTTGGGGGGAAAAAAACCCCCGTTTTTTTTCTTTTTGGGGGATAATGAGGGGGTTTTTCCTGAACACCAGGGGGCCCCCCCAAAATTTTTGGGTTTTTTTAAAAAAACTGCATGACATTATCGGGCTGGGTTTCCCTTTGGGGTTTTTTTTTCATAATCCTGTTTTTTTGGGGGGGAAATTTTTTGTCTGTAACCAGTTTTTGGGGGGGGGCCCAAAAAGGTTTTTAAAAACCCAAAAATCCGTTTTTTCTGCCTCCCCCCCCCTAGGAGGGTTTTCCGACTTTTTGTTTTATTTTTTTTTAAGTTTTAGCGAAAGTAAATCTCATCCTTTTTCCCTCCCCATAGGAGCTATGACTGCCCCCATTGAAAAATGGCCAAAAGGGGGAAATTCCCCCCGGGTCCCCCTTTTTAACTTGTCTGAACCCCGAAAAGGGGCCCCCATGGGGGTCTTAATAAAGGGAAAAACCAAAATTTGGAGAAGGGTCAAATCAGACCATCCTCTTCCCCCTTTTTAAAGGGGTTTTTCCGGGTTTTTTTTTTTTTTTTTTTTTTTTTTTTTTTTTTTTTTGGGAAAAAAAAAATTTGGGTTTATTAAAGGCCTTATTAAATTTTTTCCCCCTTTAAAAAAAAATTTTCTGTAAATATAAAAACCCGTTAAAACCCTTTTTTTTTTTGACCTTTTTTCCCCCGGGGGAAAAACGCTATTTTGGGTTTTTCCAAGCTTGAAATCAGGGGGGCGTATAACCTTTTTTTGCTTTAAAGGGGAAAGGGGGTGAATGGAAGAGGGGATTTTAAAAACCCCTAAAGGGGGCTTTTAAAAATACCTTGGGCCCCCTTTTTTGGGGTCAAAAAAGCTCCTTCCGTTTTTCCCGCCCCCTTTATAAAAAACATTTTCGGGATTTTGTGGACAATTTCTGATTTTTTTTTTTGGGTGATATTTTTAATTTTTTTTTAAATTTACGGGGACTCTAAAGTAAAAATTTTCGAACTGAAAACCCCAAATTTTTTTTTAGGAGAAATGCTCTGTATGTAAGGGGGGAAAAGGCCCTTTTTTTCCTAAAAGAACCTTTTTTTGGGATTAAAATTTTTCCCCATCGTTTTGAAAGGGCCCCCTTTTAAGGGGCAGGCCCCCCCGGTTTGGGGGGCCCCAACCCTACTTCTTTTAAAAGGCCCTTCAAAATTTTTTGGGGTTTTTTCCAATTTTTATAAAAAAATTTTTTTGGAATTTTTTTCCCCCGTTATTGTTAAACCATTACTGTTTTTTCCCCGAAAGGGTTCTGTTTTGGGGGAATTGGCCCCCCGGGGGCAGCCCCTGTTTTTTGGGGAAAATTAAGCAAAAAGATTCCTCTTTTTCCTTTTCCCCAAGGGGAGCCTGATGTTTTTCTCTCCCCTTTAAATTTTTGGGGGTTTTACCCCCCGAAATTGGGGGGGGTTTCCGTTTTTGGGCCCAAAAAGACCCCGAGACCTCTAAAAGAAACCCCTTTTTTCCCTTTTTTTCTCACGAAAATTTTTTCCTACTGAACGAAATTTTTTGGGGGCTGGGAAAAAGGGGTTTTTTTTGGGGGCCCTTAAGTGGGCTTTTGAAGAGGGGGGGACAGGGGGTTGGGGGGAGCCAAAAAAAAACAGGGGGGGGCCTTACGGACCATAAAAAACTGGTCTAGGGGGAACTGCCAAGCGACTCAATCCAAAACGGGGCCAGGGGGGGCCTTTGTTTTTCACACTTTTTAAAAATTTTTGGTTTCCTTTCTTCCTGGGACTAAGAATGTTAAGGCGGATGCCCCTCAGGAGTTTTCCTTGCGGACTCTCCGAGCTATCTGAAAACCCTCTTTTAAAAATTTTTTTGGAGGGGGGAATTTTTTCCGCCAAAAACGCCTAATTTTTAGACTTTGCCTGGGGGGTGCAGGAGGATAGGCCCCAAACGCTTGGGGCCCCCCTTTTGGAAAAAAATTTGTCCCCCACCAATGGAAAAAGGTGAAGCTAGGGTTCATTGTTCCGCCTTGGGGGGCAAAACCCGGGGAATTTTTTTTGGGGGCCCCCGACTTGGGGTTGTCGGGGGGTTTTTGGGGGGGGTACCCCTTTTTCGCGTGTCAGGGGGGAAATTTTTTCATCCCCCCCCGGGGGTTGCCCGGGGGCCCAAACCCCTTTTTTCCCCCCCTAAATGGTTTGTTGAAAAAAAAATTTTTTTTGGGCCCCCAAAAAACCATGGACCCATATCTCTATTTTCCCTTTCCGATTTTTTCCCGTTTTTTCAAGAATGACACCATCGGGTAAATTTTGTTTATAGGGGTTTCCAAAAAGATAAAATCTTTTTGCCCTTACCCCAAGTTGCCTTCCTTTTCCCCCTTAATTGGGCCGTTGTTTTTCCCCTTTTTTCACGTGGTTTTTTTTTTCACCCCGGGGGTTTCCCCTTTTTAAAAAATTGGGCTACCGAGGGATTTTCCCCCTTTTTTCCAAAATTTTTGGGGGGTTTTTTTTCTAAAATGGGTGGGGTTTTTTGTCCCCTTTTTTCCCCCCCCGGGGGTTTTTTTTTCCCCAGACCAATGGCCCCAAAAAAAAGAACAAACCAACATTGGAGACTTAACTTAAAATGCTTTGGGGGCGCTGTCAGGATGACTGGGGCTCTTTTTTTTCCTTTGGCTGAGTTTCTTTTAATAATATGGCTAACTTTCCGGGGCCCCTTGATGGGGGCCGTTTTTTTCCCCCAATTCTGGGGGTTTTACCCCCCAATTTTTTTAGGAAAAAAACGGAGGGTTTTTCGTCCGGTGTTGATCTTTGTTGACCCTATCCGCAGAAAATTTTACCAGGTAGTGGAGGGGTTGTCCCCCTCTCAGGAAAGGCCCAGCGGTTTGCTAAAAACCGGGGGAGGGCTGATGGTCCTCGGGGTTTTAAAAGGGGGGCTTTTGGCCCCCTTTCCCAAAGAATATTCCTAAAAAAAAGTAGCAACTCCCAAATTTTTAAAAATAGGGGTTTTTTACCTTATAAGATCATGGAGATTTTTTTAAAAAATGTTTCTTTTTCGTTTTTTCTTTTTCCAGGGACATTTTAAAAACCATAAAGTGTTTTTCCCCCAAAGGGGGTTTTTGAAAAAAGGGTTTTTTTTAGCCAGTGGTTTCCGTGCTGTGCCCCCCTGACCCTTTTTTTTGGGGTTTTTTGGGGAAAAAGGGGGGTTTGGGGGGTTTAGAAAATATTGGATTTTTTGTTTTTTTTAGACGTAAACTCCAGTATTTTGGGTTTTTAAAAAAAGAGGTTTTTTGGGGGGAAAAAAATAAAAATTTTTTTGGGGGTTTTTTTTTCCCCGGGGGTCCGCTAGGAGACTTTTCCCTGCGTATATAGAACCATCCTGACCCCACCTGGTTTTCTTTAAATGAGGGTTCGGGGACCCCTCCTCAGGGGGGGGTATGTTTTGGGGAATGGGTTTTAGATGAGTTTTTTGAGCAGGGGGCCCCTCGGGGTTTTTAAACGGGTTTTTTTTTTAGGATTGGGAATCAGGGGGTTTCTGATTTTTGGGGGTTTTTTTAAAAGGGAAAAAAAATTTTTCCCCCCCGGGTTTTTCCCGGGGGTCCCAAAATTTTCTGGTCGAATCCTTTTTTCCCGTTTCCCTTGTAGCCTGCTGTGTCCCCCCTGCATCTCCTGCTTTTTAGATAATACAATTTTTTATTTTGGTTTTTTTTTTTATTTTTTCATTTTTTTCCCAGCGGTTGCTTAAGGGGGTTTTAAAAAAATAGGGGGGACCCCCCCCAAAATTTTTTTCGGGGGGAAAACCCCCTTTTTTGTTAACCCCCGATAGCAGACGCTGTGGCCGGATTATAGGCGGCAAGGTCCATGGATCTTGGCTCCTTAACACCTGAAAACCAGGCCTTTGCGGGCCCCCTTCATCGGGGGGTTAAAAAAAAAAGGGGGGGGGCCCCCACCCTTTTTTTTTTTCGAAGGGAACCCCTATTTTTGTTAATTTGCCCCCCCACGCATGATGGTGTCCCCGGTGACCTAAGTGAAAAAGGAAAGCAAAAAAAATTAAGTTTCCCTTTCCCCCCCTGCAGCCCGGAGGGACTCATTCCCCTTTGGGGGGTTTTCGTGAGGGGCAGCTTTTCTGCGGTCCTGCAGTAAACTTTAACCCCTTTTTGAAGGTTTCAAAAGGGGGCCCCCATGTCATGGGTGGTAAGAATTTTAAATTTTCTTTAAAATTTTTTATTTTTATTTCAGGAAAAGGGGTTTTTGGGTAAAAAAATATGGAAAAAAAATGTGTGATTTTTCATTAAACTTCTTTTTTTTTAAATGTGTGTGTTTATTTTTCTTAACAAAAGGGGTTAAAATTTTAATTTGTTAATTGCAGCTCCCAAAAAATTAACCGGCTTAAAAAGGCCTTTAAAATTCAAGTCCCTTTAACCCCCCTTTTTAACCCTTCGCCCGCAAAGGGGGAAAGGAAAGACGGGCAAAGTGCCAGAAAGGGGGAAAACTAATTAGAGATTTTGCCCCTTTTTGGGGGGGCCCCGGGGGGTGTTAGTACCGGGGGGGGGGGGGGAAAAAAAGGCCCCTTTTGGGTTTATTCTGCCCCCACCTACGGGGTTTTTCTTTTGGGGGCGAAAATAGGGGGGGAGCCCACCCTTTTTTTTAGCAATTTTTTCCCCCCCATATAATTTTTACAAGTCCCCGAAAATTTGGACACAAAAAATATATATTTTAGTTCTAATTCTTTTCATATTAAAAAAACCGCTAATTCAATTTCGGCTTTTTGAAAATGGCAGAACCCGACATAAATGAACTTGGTGTACAAAGGGTTTTAACCATGTCTTTTCATGTCCTTTGCTATCTGATTTGCACAAACAATTACATCGTCTATGTGGGGGGAAAAATTTACACACCTGTAGGGTTAATTAAAGGTGGTAAAATTCGTAGCAAAAAAGTCCGTTTTTTTTACAATAATTTACCCCCCTTTAATTAACCCCCAACAGGGGGTGAAATTTTCACAATAGACTGATGAAATTTGTTTGTGCAAATCAGATTGCAAAACGACATGAAAAGACAGGGTTTAAACCCCTATGTACACCAATGTCATTTCATGTCGTGTTCGGGTCTTTTTCACAGAAGCCGCTTTACCCCGGCAATGAATCAAGGATATTTTTACTATGAAAAGTGAATAAACATACATATATGTATATATATAAGCCACAAGACAGTATATATAAATATATATACATATATATATATATATTTTTCAGGTGTATATTTAGTGTGTTTACAAGGAAATAAAGGTTTTTTTAGTTGCATATTTTGTTCCATAGACTTACATGGGACTTCCGGTATCGGAATCGGATATATCGCCGATATTTAGTGATATCGGCGATGCCATTCCGATCCGATATTTTTAGATATCGAGCAGTATCGCTCAACACTACTCCTGAAATAATACGGAGATTTAGAATATTTTCACTAAACAGGAGCTCACTTGCCCTGAAAATAGTGTGCTATCATAAAGAGTCTTCTAGCTCAAGAAGGCCTGGAAGGCTCCCTTTACTGGGAGTAGGTATACTGCTTTTAAAGCCGGGCATCAGGAAACAGATTTTGGCTTACATTGCTGAACAGCCTCCATCTCTATAGCCTCCACTTCTGAAGTTTCAAAAAATGCAAGGACTGAGTTGTCAATTTAGGCTCCTGGTCAGGAACAACACCTGAACAAGAACAGTTGCTTGAACCATAGGATGCACTTGGTCGCCCAAAATGCCTAAATAATCGCGGCTGTTGATTTTTCCTTGAAGGGATATCATTGGCCCTGCGGATCCCCCGAAATAGCACCCCAGATCATCACAGAACCTCCACCATGTTTTACGGTTGGGAGTAGGCAGTCTGGATGGAATGCTTCTTTCAGCTGTCTCCAAACGTACACTCGTCCGGAGGTCTGAAATAGGGTAAACGATAATTCGTCTGAGAATATCACATGTTTCCACTGCTCGACGGACCAATTCTGGAGGTTTCTACACCACTCTAAACGCTTGGAAACATTTGTCATTGAGCAGCGGTTTCGAATTGCAGCTCTTCCTTGGTATCCAGATTTGTTCAGCTCCGACGAACAGTTTTCATGGAAACTGGGTTCTGTAGGTGTTCATTGAGCTCAGCAGTGATTGTCTGAGCGGTGGTCTGCGATCCTCTCTCACAATTCGCTTTAAAAGTCCGACGGTTTCTCTGTCAACTTCGACTTTCTGGTCGGACCTGTGCTTTGCTGCTGACGTTTTTCCTTCTCTTTCAAAAGCAGTCATTACTTTCGAGACAGTACCTCTTGACACCGCCAAGCATTCGGGCACTTTTGGTTACACTAGCACCTGCCATAAGAGCATCAAACAATTTGGCCTCTTTGAAAATCCGAGAGGTCTGCCATTGGCATCAGGTTCTCATCAATGTTCTTACAATTCTGCCAAACAAACAGTTAATTTACATACACATATCACATAACACAAATAATCAAATACAAAACATTACCATATGTCACGGTTTGCATGTTTATAACATGTTCGAAGATTATGATGCCAAAACGTTAAATGTTTCCAATATTTTGTCAAACTACTGTAATTGAAGAGGAGGTGATGGATGACCCAGTTGTTGACCCGGATTGGAATCCAGTGGGGGAAGAGGGTGCTGCTGCCAATAGCTCAGAAGAGGAGAAGGATCCGCAGCAGGCATCGACATCGCATCAGCGGTTATCTGGCAGGCCCGTAGCAGTCCAAAAACGTGTTAAAAAAAACAAAAAGAGTTGCAGGACAGCTTGGCTAGAGGGTCAAATTAGCACAGCATGCAAGCCCTGAAAATTTATACCATAGTAGGAAGAGTCCAGTGTGGCACTTTTTTGACCTAAATCATGTTGATGAAGAAAAGGTTATCTGGAAGCAGTGCGGAAGGAGTTTTAGCTGAGGGAAAAATCTCAGAAATTTGAATACCCAGTTGCATGCTTAGACATTTAATGAATATGCAGTTGCAAGCGTGGATGGACTACAAAACCTACAAATCCCCCCACCAGGGCCGGCGTCAGCACCTGGCAACACCCGGGCAAGTGCCGTTTCCCTGAGCCGGGGGGACCGACTGTTGGGCGACGGCATTGGCACAGGGCCCCTCATAGTACAAAAATATGTGTCTCTGCGGTTGGAGGGCCCACTCACCGTCAGACACACCGGCGTCCTATGAGGGGCCCTGTGCCAGTGCCGTCTGCCACAAGTTGGCCACTCTTGCTTGCTCAGGGCCCAGCACTTGCAATACTTACCTCTCCATGCTCCACCCACTGTGACGTCTTGCGTGTTTCTGACAGTGACATTCAGGTTAGAGAGCGCGATGACATCACGTCTGTACGCCCTCTGCCTAAGCAGTCCAAGTGCAGATGGCGACGCTGAGGAGTCCAGAGTAGAGCAGTGCACAGCGATGAGAGGTATTTGATTTTTTGTAATGTTTGGAGGAATATATGGGGAGCATTAGACACTGGATCATTAATAATGGGGCCCATTATACATGGAGCTATTCTTTTGGCCCATAAGACACTGGAGCATCATCCATGGGGCCCATCATATACTGGAGCATTGTAAATGGGGGACAGCAGACACTGGAGCAGCATTTACGGGACCCATTATTCACTGGATCATTAATAATGGGGCCCATTATATATGGAGCATTCTTTTGGGCCATAAGACACTGGAGCATCATCCATGGGTCCCATCATGTAATGGAGCATTCTAAATGGGGCAGATCAGACACTGGAGCAGCATTTACGGGGCCCATTATCCACTGTATCATTTATAATGGGGCCCATTATATATGGAGCTTTTTTTTGGGCCCATAAGACACTGGAGCATCATCCATGGGGCCCATCATATACTGGAGCATTGTAAAAGGGGGAAAACAGACACTGGAGCAGCATTTAGGGGGTCCATTATACACTGGATCATTAATAATGGGGCCTATTATATATGGAGCATGATTTTGGCCCATAACACACTGGAGCATCATCCATGGGGCCCAACATATACTGGAGCATTCTAAATGGGGCATATCAGACACTGGAGCAGCATGCATGGGGCCCATCATATACTGGAGCATTTAAATGGGGCAGATCAGACACTGGAGCAGCATCTGTGGGGCCCATCATATACTGGAGCATTCTAAAAGGGGGAAAACAGACACTGGAGCAGCATTTACGGGGACAATTATACAATGTAGCATTATAAATGGGGCCCATTATATATGGAGCATTATTTTGGCACATTAGACACTGGAGCATCATCCATGGGGCCCATCATATACTGGAGAATCATATGGGGTTAATTATTTATGGGGCATCATATAGGGTATGGAGCATCATATGGGGCACATATGGGGCCTATTCTGTATGGAGCATTATATGGAGCCCATTCTGTATGGAGCAATATATGGGGCTCATTATTCTGTATGGCTCACTATGTGGTGGACATAATGCTGTATGAAGGAATATACTGTGCGTTTTTTGAGCTATTGGAGATTTTAACATAGATATCAGTCATGTCATGTAAGAAGTGAAGTATTTGTCATTGTACTATACCTATATTTCTGTGCCGTATCGGAGCATGATGAATTGTGGTATGTGTTAAAGGGGCCCACTGACACTCTTTGGCCCGGGGCACATGAAAACCGGGAGCCAGCCCTACCTGCCCCCACAAGTTTAGCGAAATAACATACAGTTTTCAATGCGTAACTATTAGTATAAAGTTAATTAAGGTTGCCAAGCTTAAGTAATAAGAGTTTATGTTGTTTGCATTCAAATGGGCACTGTAGGTGTGTTTACTGTCCTCCACTCCCTGCCGACTTTGCTTCCCCATTGATTTGCATTGGGTTTCGTGTTTCAGTTGGACCCCCGACTTTTCCTGATATTCGGCCGATTTCGTTCGACCCGACTTTTGAGAAAGTCGGGTTTCATGAAAACCGACTCGACCCGAAAAAAGGGAAAGTCGCTCATCTCTAATCATTACACTGTATTAGAGCAGGCTCACCACCAACGCTCTGCTGCTTGTTGATGATTGGCAGTAGTACAGCAAGAGAGTAGGATTGGATAACTGAAAACCCCACCCCTCGTTTCCTGTGACCCTATTGGATACTCTCTCAGGCTGCTTATTTTAATGAAGCTCCAACTACCTACTGCCTCCGAAGACTCATAAGAATTTTCCACAGAAATCAAAATCATGTATGCTACCGCCAACAGAATAAAAACACAGCCCTGGCATCGGGCCCCGCAGCTCACGTGCCCCTTAGCGGCCCCATGGTCTGCTGCAATGGGTGGTATGCCTCTAATATATACATAAATGACTAATGACTAAATTACTTATATTCTTCATTTTCTACTTGATTTACCTCTGAAGACTCTAATAATTACTTGTTTCTACACTACTGGTTAAAGAGTAGCAGCTAGGAACACATATGCATGAGAAATTCCGACGCTCTTGTCTATCTTTAGTTTAGAAGCAGGTAAAATAAATCTAATAAAGATATGCTACAAAGTTTCTTATTTGAGCTTGAACTCCTGATCTATGAAAAGTTAGTTGAATTGACAGGGACCATTTAACATATCTTCAATTTTATTTGGACAATTCAGTTTTGTTTGAAAGGTCTAACTATTGGTAAATATAGTAAAAAAGAGGGTTTTTTTTCTCCTCACCTTCCTCATGCGGTCTTATAGTGGCTCAGCAGATGACACTCCAGTGGTTAGAGCATTGGAGATATCCGCAGGTATCAAGTTGTGTAGTCTTAGAACCAAACCGTAAGGGTATGTGCAGCCGAACAGGAAGTGGCAGCGCTTTGGACGCAGTACTTGTTCGCAGAGTCAAAAGAGCTGCCGTCTATTGAACGCAGGTGATTCCTCATGTGATCACTGAACCGTGCGGATTCACCGAGTCTAATTCAATGTATGGATGTCATTTCTCTTGCGGAGACTAGTATCTCCCAAGAGAAATTGATATACTGCGGTCAGGAAAGATGCGCCACATGTCGGTCTCCACTGGTGAGTCGCGGGCGTCTGTGGACACATAGTGGACACGGGATTTCTTGAAATCCCATCCACTATGCTTTAGCATCTGGCCATTGCAAGTTGGACTCTGCACAAGTACGCATCGTTCAACCCACAGCATTTACTGATCGTCTGCATATACCCTCAAAAAAATAGAAGCCCCAGCACTTGTCTTCTGTGTCAGTAAAAAATGCAACACTTTTTACTTGCTTATGAGAAACTAGCAAAATATGCAGGAGAATAAAATCAGTAAAAATCAAAGTAAGTAGAAACAGTATAGCCATACAAAAAACGATTGTAAACGTTTGCCTGGACAGGACATTTCGGTAATTCTGCATAATATAGACTATGATCTGTTATTCTATCACTAGTGTAAATCATCAGCTGTATTTGAAATACAAGCATAGCATACAAGGGAGGTGTGGTAATTGCTCATGTATGCTGGGACTTTAGCTGGCCTAAATTGTGCTAATGTGTTCACTGGCATTTACCCAAATTACAAGGCAAATTGCCAGTATCAGCAGAGCAGAATGTAGATGCTAAACATGGCTCCACAAGGAGCATGGCTCTACACATGTACAAGCAAGCTACAAATAACCACAGATGATATTCCTGATGACAACAGTGAGACATGTTTCTAATGGAGCACAGAGCTTATTTTGTAAGACATCTAGAGGAAATTATGTAAACTCTAGAATAATTAACAATTAATAATTAACACAGTGACGTGAGCCTGGGAACGCATCTTCAGTGTCCTGCGGTAACCCCTTGACATCACCACTCGTCACTGAAGCTGCGCTTGCAGCACCTCATTCTCTCATGGTTTTCAGCCTGGATGGTCGCACCATGCCACTGTTCAGGCTGTAAACCAGTTATCACAGAGATGGATTACAGCATGGATAATATGGATTATCTTCACATCGGACAGGTGAGGGATATGATTGTTTATTATTTTTGTTTTTTTCCAGGGGACAAGGGCTTTAACCCCTTCCCTACCTGTGACACAGCGTATGTGTCATGAAAGGATCGCGTTCCTGCGGGTCGGGTGACTGGGGTCACTGAAAGGTCACCGACCCGCAGGCACAAGACCCTTTGTGCTTCACCACAGGGAGGTTGGCTTAACCCCCACGTGGCTATGATCGCTGTGATTGGCTGTTAAAAGTGAAACAGTGCTCCCTTTATTCCGAGCCCCGACGTGTGCCCAAACAGTGGTTTACCCCCACATATGGGGTATCAGCGTACTCAGGAAAAATTGCTCAACAACTTTGGGGGTCTAATTTCGCCTGTTACCCTTGGGAAAAAAAATTTGGGACTAAAAAAATTATTTTTGTGGAAAAAAAATGATTTTTTTTCACAGCTCTGCGTTATAAACTTCTGTGTAGCACTTGGGGATTCTAAGTGCTCACCGCACATCTAGATAAGTTCCGTGCGGTGTCTAGTTTCCAAAATGGGGTCACTTGTTGGGAGTTTCTACTGTTTAGGCACATCAGGGGTTCTGCAAACGTAACATGATGCCCGCAGACCATTCCATCAAAGTCAGCATTTCAAAACGTCACTACTTCTCTTCCGAGCCCCAACGTGTGCCCGAACAGTGGTTCCCCCCCCACATATGTGGTACAAGTGTACTCAGGACAAACTGTACAACGACATTTGGGGTCCAATTTCTCCTGTTACCCTTGGGAAAATAAAAAATAGCGGGCTAAAAAATGATTTTTGAGAAACAAAAATGATTTTTTTATTTTCACTGCTCTGCGTTTATAAACTTCTGTGAAGCACTTGGGGGTTCAAAGTGATCACTACACATCTAGATAAGCTCCTTGGGGTCTAGTTTCCAAAATGGGGTCAATTGTGGGGGGTTTCTACTGTTTAGGCACATCAGGGGCTCTGCAAACGCAACATGACGCCGCGGGACATTCCATCAAGTCTGCATTAAAAAATGGCGCTCCTTCCCTTCTGAGCCCTGCCGTGCGCCCAAACAGTGGTTTATGACCACATATTAGGTATCTGTGTACTCAGGAGAAATTGCCCAACAAATTTGAGGATCCATTTTATCCTGTTGCCCATGCAAAAATGAAAAAATTGATGCTAAAATAAAATTTTTGTTGGAAAAATTAAAATGTCCATTTTTTCCTTCCACGTTGCTTTAGTTCCTGTGAAGCACCTGAAGGGTTAATAATCTTCTTGAATGTAGTTTTGAGTAGCTTGAGGGGTGCAGTTTTTATAATGGTGTCACTTTTGGGTATTTTCTACCATATAGACCCCTCAAAGTGACTTCAAATGTGATGTGGTCCCAAAAAAAATGGTTTTGTAAATTTTGCTGTAAAAATGAGAAATCGCTGGTCAACTTTTAACTCTTATAACTTCCTAACAAAAAAAAATTTTGTTTACAAAATTGTATTGATGTAAAGTAGACATGTGGGAAATGTTATTTATTAACAGAATAAAAATTTAAAATTTTCTAAATTTTTGCCAAATTTCAATTTTTTTCACAAATAAAAGCAAAAATTATCGACCTAAATTTACCACTAACATGAAGCCCAATATGTCACGAAAAAACATTCTCAGAATCGCTAGGATCCGTTGAAGCGTTCCTGAGTAGTGTTGAGCGATAGTGCTCGATATCTAAAAATATCGTATCAAAATTGTATCGCCGTTAGCACTAAATATCGTCGATATCCGATTTCGATACCGGAAGTCCAATGTAAGTCTATGGGAACAAAATATCGCAACTAAAAAAAACCTTTATTTCCTTGTAAACACTAAATATACACACATAGAATACATATATATATATATATATATATATATATACATGTCATTGTGACATATATATATACATATATTTATAGTTTATACACTTCTACATAGTAAAATAGACTCTGATTCAATTGCCGGGTAAAGCCGTGACATACCCCAAAAACCTCTGGCTCTGTGCGACTCAACTTGGGCGTCACGAACAGGATTCTGTAGCTCGCTATAAGCGAGTCCTGTGTGCCTGAATTGAACTGGTTTTGTGCTTGAGAATTGCTAAAATCATCAGAGAATGTATTTGCCATTTTTCCGCCATATCTGCGTCACGACGAGGCACTGGTGAAGAAGAAGGGCGAGCTCTTCATGGGTGTACACACTCACTCAGTGACGCGAAAACGATGGCTCTAAATGGTACTGCAATGTAAGATCGTGCCCCACAGCTCTTGAGTTCCGCCTCCTCATCCTCCTCAGTGTGCGGAAACTAACACGAAGGTCCCGCCTCACTACAAAAGAGGGGCCCTCTCCATATGCTAATGACACATGTGACTTGGCAGAGATGGCTAATGGACACGAGCAGAAGTGTGAAGGGATGGAGCAGTCAGAGCTCTCCCCCCATGGAAGCGACCCGATCGCCACGGAACCACCGTTGGGCACCCGGCCTGGAAACCCTCCTACGCTGCAAGAAGCGGAGGATACCCTAAGAGGCCTGGCCCGGCACCGGGAGGAGGTCGCCAGGATGGAAGCCAGCTGGCGTGCCCTAAAACTAAACTTGGAGCGGCGCCAATCCCTCTTACCTGAAGTGTCTGTACCGGAAGGTGAGGCACCCGTTCTAGTAGAGGAGTCCGTGCGGGCATCCCAGCCCTTGCAATGTGATCCGGTTGACGTTGTCGCAGTGGAGGCACCCGTTCGTGCAAAAAACGCTGCACCGGCAGCACCCCAGATCCCGCTGTCTGCCCCCGTCGCTGAGACAGAAGAAGCGACACCCGTCCTCATGGAGGAGGCCGCGCAGGCACCAGAGGTCTACCTGTCTGTACCGGAGCCCCGACTGTCATCTGTTCCAGAGCCGGCTGCTTCCTCCGCAGGTGAGCGCCGCCAGGACTGGGGGGCGCCAGGAGAGCTGCCGCAAACCGGACACTGTAAGCTGCAGTTTGATGGTGGAGACATGGAGCTGCTGGTGGAGGAGAATTTCAACCGGCGTCAGGAGGAAGAGTGGAGACGTTGGGAGAGAGAGCAGAGCGACAAAGGGAGCAGCGAGAATCCCAAAAACTTCACCAACGTCAGCTGGAGAAGGACCGGGCAGATAAGGACCGGATGAGAAAAGATAAAGGAACCCTGAGGGAGCCGTGGCGTAAGGGTGCAGTACGGAGCTTTAAATTGAAAGGTGGTTGGGGCTTCATCCAGGAGCCTGGACTTTATTTAGAAGTTTTTGTGAACCGGCGGGACGTGGAGGCTCACCTCCCAGAAGGACACCCGGGGAGGGACCTGTTGCCAGGAGACTTGGTGACTTACACCCGACACTGGGGTTACAATGGATGGTACGCCCTAAATGTTACCAGGTGCGACCCCTACTCCCCAGAGTGTCAGGAACCTGTGAGACCCTCGGAGCCTTCAGCCTCCCACATCCAGGCCTCTGCAAAAGTGCCCACCCCACGCCGTAAATCTCCCCAGCCTCCCTCAGTGGTCTCCTCAGCAGACCCACCCATGGACATGATCCAGTTACGTGGCCCGTACCCGGAGCCTGTTAGGCCCCCTGGGGTTCGTACAGTCCGTGACATAGGGCTCCAGACCCGGAGGGATATGAAAGAGGTGGCCACACAGACCCAGATAGCGGGTCACGACTTGACTGTACAGGCCACACGACGTCATCAGGTCCTGGTGGTCCTTGGTGCCTCGGATGTTTGGCAAGCATCAGAAGAGTACCAGGTGGTACCTGGAACACCCCTGCCAAAGAATTATAAATAACCCGGACAGGGTCACTGTATGTAAATAGTTAAATTGTTTATGTACCCGGACGGGTGAATGTTCATAAAAAAGTTTTTAAATTTAATAAAAAAAAAAAAACACAGTTTTCATTACTTTTATTACAGTCTCATCCTGCGACGCCATCGATCTCCTGTAAAAAAAATGAAAAAAAAAAAAAAAAGTATACCACCTGACCGACGCAGTCCATAGTAACGAGTGTCCCACGACGATCCAGCTCTGCTACATCAGAATGACAGTCAGAGCCTGTCATCCCGGCGCAGCACAGCTGATTACCTGCTTCCCGGCGGTGACGTCATCGGACTGACTGCTTTACGGCCGGGATTACCCAGCAGTCACTGCAGTTATCGCGAGAAACTGCATGTGACCGCCGGGGAAAGATGATGGCGGCCATGAAGCAGTCCAGGCCGTGACCGCCGGAGATCTTCTGCCAGGTAAGTGCCGCTGACTCCTGACAGACCCGACCGACGGACACTCACAGTGACAGTGACAAATCCGATTCCGGTATTCGATAAGACGAAAATATCGAAACAAATTATCGAAAGGCCGATAGAGCTAATATCGGCCGATAGCCAATATTTACATTATCGTATCGCTCAACACTATTCCTGAGTTATTACCTCATAAAGGGACACTGGTCAGAATTGCAAAAAATGGCAAGGTCATGAAGGGGTTAATGAATTAGATGTAAGGAGAGTATAACTTTGTTTTTTTATTTTTAAATAAATGCGTAAAACAGGGTGCTGATTTTTATTTAAAAAAATATTTTTTTTCTTGCTGTGTGTTTATTTCTAAACTTACTATGGGATTAGTAATGGGGTCGTCTTATAGACACCTCTCCATTACTAACCCCTGGGCTTGATGTTTGCTGACAATACAAGGCTGACATCAACTACACAAATATTATCCCACTTGCCACTGCACCAGAGCAATTGGGAAGAGGGAGCATATGTGCCACGTTTAGCGCATCTTATGGATGCGCCATTTCTCAGACGGCTGAGGGCTGATGTGGGTAGCAATATCCATGACTCCTTCCCAGGCTAATAATGTCAGCCCACATCTGTCTAGCTGTTTAGCCTTTGCTGGCTTGAATTTATAAGAGGACCTACGTCATTTTTTTTGGTAGTCCCCTGTAAATTCACCAGTAAAGGCTAAGCAAACAGCTGAGAGCTGATATTAACAGCCTGAGAACCTTATGGGATATTGTCCCTTGTCCCAGATTATTAACATTAGTCCCCAGCTGTGGAATTTCCCTCTGATAGTTATGAAAAGTGCGCAGGAGCCCACGCCAGTTTTTTCATTTAATTCTTGATCTTATACAGGAGTTACACAGCTACTGCTGAATACAACTCTCTTCATTATCGTCTGGTCGCACTGATCTCAGCTCAAGCAGGAGACAATGATGAAAGCTGCCTTCAGCCACTTCTTCCCAGACGCTGGAACGTGACACATGGATGTGACTCACGGACACCAAATGGATACATTGATGTCACACGGATGTCACATACAGTATGTACATAAAGATGGCACATGGACACAGAGAACGACTCTCACCAGTATTGTTTTTTCCTGTACAGAAATCCCCAGGATGTGTGAAGGAGGCCTAATTAGGAGTAAAGTCCATGTACATACATACATATGTGGCGCCCTGCAAAGTCAGGCATCACAATTGTCTGTGGACGCTGATGGTATGAGAAGCCAGCTCTTCAGTCATTTTTACACACATACATGTAATTATAAAAAAATAGAGGCAAATGAAGGAGCAAGATCAAAATAATTAGCTAAAAATATATAAATTGTATTTAAATCTAATAAAAATTCAAAATATACAACAACATAATGAATAGGATACCAAAGAGTAGGGACAATGCGACACAATGAAGCACACAGTAGGTATGGCCACAGAAAGGCTAGAATATATCAAAGTATGCGTATACAAATAAAATGCATGAATATCTAACTAGCCTAATAAATGACACGAGATATATAATAATGAATAGTTAATAGATGTAACTGCACCCATATAAATATATGAATGACTATGGTACTAATCAAAATAAACTAAACATCATCAATACAAAATATAAACAAAATATCCCATAATCACAATCATAAATTCCTGCAGAAAATATAATATAACCAATACCTGCAGTCATGATGAAATGGGGGTCCACCACCTGTGATGAAACACGTCGACGCACGTTTCACCGCCGCTTGCAGTTTTGTCAGGAGGTAGCGTAGCGCTAACCAATGTGGCCTTATATAGTAGTGTGCTAATAAGGAAATTATCGGTCATGTGTAGCGGCGCGCCACCGCCATAATGCAGCATCATGAAGTGTACAGGGCTCAGTACGCGTGTCATCCGGTCACACGTCACTGTCACATGACCAGACATGTAACACGGACAACGCGTCACAACTATAGAGCACCTCCCCATCGCAACGCCACAGCGCATGCGCGTCGCGCGTGACCATGTACCAGGACATGACAAGAAAAGAAAAAAGATAAAATGTAGCTATCAGTCCCCATTGCATCATGATTAGAAATACATGATTAATAATTCGTAGGTAACATGGGTTAGCGCTACACTACCTCCTGACGAAACTGCAAGCGGCGGTGAAATGAGCGTCGAGGTGTTTCATCACAGGTGGTGGTCCGCCATTTCATCATGACTGCAGGTATTGGTTATATTATATTTTCAGCAGGAATTTATGATTGTGATTAAAGGATATTTTGTTTAATTTTATATTGATGATGTTTATTTTATTTTGATTAGTACCATAGTCATTCATATATTTACATGGGTGCAGTTACATCTATTAACTATTCATTATTATATATCCCGTATCATTTATTAGGCTAGTTAGATTTTCATGAATTTTATTTTTATATGCATACTTTGATATATTCTAGCCTTTCTGGGGCCATACCTATTGTGTGCTTCATTGTGTCGCATTGTCCCTACTCTTTGGTATCCTATTTATTATGTTGTTGTATATTTTGAATTTTTATTAGATTTGAATACAATTTATATATTTTTAGCTAATTATTTTGATCTTGCTCCTTCATTTGCCTCTATTGGTTTATGTGTTTGTGTGAAGGGATCATATTCATTTATCCTGAGGATTTATTTTTGTGCTTACATACATGTAATTATTGTAAGGGCTGTCGTGAAGTCTGGTGGGTACAACCCCCACAGGAGAACTACCGAGCTGAAGAGAAGCAACCCTGTGCCCCTGGGATTGGGTGGTACTGGAGATGAAGGAGGCCAGTGCCATTGCTTTGGTCACTGTCAGGGCTACAGCGAAGTCTGTGCAGCCGCATGAGACATAGTGTTCTGCACTTTCAAGAATTGCCCAAATGCCAGACAACGTCAGTTAGGGATCAAAGGAGAGATGTCTTGATACGATCCTTAGTTGTCAGCAGTGCGATGAGAGCTGAGGTACTTTCCAGTAAGTCTGAGGATCCGTGTATGTCAAGGTCCAGGCTGAGTGGAGACATTTTAGTGCATGTACTGTATAGTGCTACATGCAGTGGGAGTGAGGAGAGCTACTACACATTGCCAGAAAAGATCTGGATTCATCACACCATGAGGGGCTGTTGTCTCAGTGTATTGTATAACTGTGGAAACCTGTAATCATCATCATCAACTGCTCCAGTAAAATATTTTTTTTCCTGTTGCACCTGAGGTCTTGACATTGCTTATTGAGACAGGCTGATCCTGCATCCCTTCCAATTCTTTCCATTTTGTATTCTTCTGAGCACAGCCAGCCTGCAAGACTGCTGAGATCATTGGCCGTTATTCCCTTCCCCCCGGCTCGGTAAATGCTGACCGAGACATATACATGGTAAGTTTGATTTCTAATTCGAAGTTACATCTGCAAATAGCCTTCCCAGAGAGGAATAGAACAAAAACTGTAGTGCCACCTTTAAGAAGTAGCAATAGAAAAGTCATTATTGACCCTTTAAAGAACCCTATGTTACGATCATGTCTTACCCAGCCAATGCTCCCATGTTGTCGAACCATAACGAGGACGGAGTATGCGCCCCAGGTAGAGTTGAGCGATACTTTCCAATATCCTAAAGTATCGGAATCGGAATGGTATCGCCGATATCACTAAAAAATCGGCGATACCCGATACCGATACTGGAAGTCCCATGTAAGTCTATGGGAACAAAATATCGCAACTAAAAAAACCCCATTCTTTCCTTGTAAACACTAAATATACACACATAGAATACATATATATATATATATACATGTCATTGTGACATATATATATACATATATGTATAGTTTATACACTTCTACATAGTAAAATATCCTTTGATTCAATTGCCGGGTAAAGCCGGCTTCAGTGAAAAGACAGAAGCACCCGACATGAAATGACACTTGGTGTACATAGGGTTAACCATGTCTTTTCATGTCGTTTGCTATCTGATTTGCACAAACAATTAAATCAGACTATGTGTGCAAAATTTCACACCTGTAGGGGTTAATTAAAGGTGTAAATTCGTTGTAAAAAAAACGGACTTTTTTGCTACGAATTTACACCTTTAATTAACCCCTACAGGTGTGAAATTTTGCACACATAGTCTGATTTAATTGTTTGTGCAAATTAGATAGCAAAGGACATGAAAAGACATGGTTAACCCTATGTACACCAAGTGTCATTTCATGTCGGGTTCTGCATTTTCACAAAAGCCGGCAATTGAATTAGCGGCTATTATACTATGTAGAAGTGTATGAACTACAAATATAAATATATATATATATGTGTCACAAATTCAATGACATGTATATATATATATATATATGAGGTGTAAGATTGCTGAAAAAAAATGCGTGGGCTCCTGCCCTATTTTCGCAACCAGACAGACAAAGCCAGTGAGTGGGGGCAGATAATAATAGCCCAGAGAGGGACCATTTTTTTTGGCCCCCCCCGGCTACTTAACATCTGCCCCCAGACACCCCAGAAAGGGCAAATCTCTAATTAGATTTGCCCTTTCTGGCACTTTGCCCGTCTATTCCCATTGCCCTGTAGCGGTGGCGAATGGGTTAATAAGGGGTTAAAATGACCTTGCAATTGAAAGGTCACTTTAAGCCAGGTTAATAATTGAGAGCTGTCAATTAGACAACTATCAATTATTAATCCTATTGTATGAAAGAAAAATCAAACACACACACTTTAATAAAAAAGAAGTTTAATGAAATAATCACACAGTTTTTGACCATATTTTATTTACCTGCTAAAACCATTTCCTGTAATAAAAATAAAATAATAAAGCAAAATTATTCTTACCAATCCGATGCACAGTCAGGTCCCACGGTGTAATCCTTCAGAAAGGGTTAATGTTTACTGCAGGGACCGCAGCTAATGCTGCAGCCTCACAGTAAACCCCAAATGAATGAGTTCCTCTCCTGCCTGACAGGAGAGTAAAGGCTGGGTGTCACATAACGATACACCAGCGATCCCGACAACGATATGCACTTGTCAGGATCACTGGTGTATCGCTACATGATCGCTGCTGAGCTGCCAAACAGGCAGCTCAGGCAGCGATCTGGGACAGCGACACTGCGGGTAACATCGCTTAAGGGCCCGTCTCACATAGCGATATCGCTACCGAGATCGCTGCTGAGTCACAAGTTTTGTGACGCAGCAGCAAGCTCACCAGCGATATCACTGTGTGTGACATTCAGCGACGATCAGCCCCCCTGCCGGGTATCGCTGATCGTCGCAGAAATGTCAGGACCTTTATTTGATCGCTGGTTTCCCTCTGACAGGCACGCATCGCTGCGTGTGACAGGCGGGAGACCAGCGATCCGCTGGTAACCAAGGTACACAGCGGGTTTCCAGGCACCGCGCAGCGCTTGGAAACCCGCTGTGTACCTTGGATACCAGCTCCCTGCATCAGGGCGCTGGTATCCAAGGTACACAGTGGGTTTCTAGGCACAGCCCCGCGCCTGGAAACCCGCTGTGTACCTTGGTTACCAGCGGATCGCTGGTCTCCCGCCTGTCACACGCAGCGATGCGTGCCTGTCAGCGGGAAACCAGCGATCAAAAAAAGGTCCTGACATTTCAGCGACGATCAGCGATACCCGGCAGGGGGGCTGATCGTCGCTGAATGTCACACACAGCGATATCGCTGGTGAGCTCGCTGCTGCGTCACAAAACTAGTGACTCAGCAGCGATCTCGGTAGCGATATCGCTATGTGAGACGGGCCCTTAAGTGGAAAGCTTAATTGATTGCTTTCCACTTTCACTTCAGGTCAGCCAGGGACACAATCAGTGACGTCAGAGGGAACTGATTAACAAAAATAGGGGTTCCCTTCGAAAAAAAAATGGCGTGGGGTCCCCCCTATTTTTGTTAACCAGCCAGATGAAGCAGACCGCTGAGGCCTGGATTTTCAGGCTGTTAAGGAGCCAAGATCCATGGACCTTGCCAGCCTGATAATACTAGGCCACAGCAGTCTGCATATCTTGGCTGATTAACAAAAATAGGGGATCCCCTCGAAAAAAATTGGCGTGGGGTCCCCCCTATTTTTGTTAACCAGCCAGATGAAGCAGACCGCTGAGGCCTGGATTTTCAGGCTGTTAAGGAGCCAAGATCCATGGACCTTGCCAGCCTGATAATACTAGGCCACAGCAGTCTGCATATCTTGGCTGATTAACAAAAATAGGGGATCCCCTCGAAAAAAATTGGCATGGGGTCCCCCCTATTTTTGTTAACCAGCCAGATGAAGCAGACCGCTGAGGCCTGGATTTTCAGGCTGTTAAGGAGCCAAGATCCATGGACCTTGCCAGCCTGATAATACCAGGCCACAGCAGTCTGCATATCTTGGCTGATTAACAAAAATAGGGGATCCCCTCGAAAAAAATTGGCATGGGGTCCCCCCTATTTTTGTTAACCAGCCAGATGAAGCAGACCGCTGAGGCCTGGTTTTTCAGGCTGGTAAGGATCCAATATCCATGGACCTTGCAAGCCTGATAATACCAGGCCACAGCAGTCTGCTTAGCTTGGCTGGTTAACAAAAATAGGGGATCCCCTCGAAAAAAAAACGGCGTGGGGATCCCCCCTATTTTTGTTAACCAGCCAAGTAAAATGCAGACTGCTGCGGCCTGGTATTAAAAGACTGTCAAGGCCCATGGATTTTGGCCCTCAACAGCCTGATAATACCAGGCTACAGCAGCCCCACATTTGGCGCATCAAAAGATGTGCCAATTGTGGCACTTTACCCGGCTCTTCCCACTTGCCCTGTAGCGGTGGCAAGCGGGGTAATAAGGGGTTAATGTCACCGTTGATTGCACGGTGACAATAAGCCCGGTTAATAATGGAGAGGCGTCAATAAGACACCGATCCATTATTAATCCCAAAGTTATTAAATGCATAAAAAAAAGACACAGCAAGAAAAAAGTCTTTTAATGAAATAAAAGAGACAACACAGTTTTCATTACTTTTATTACTCTCTCATTCCTGCGACGCCATCGATCTCCTGTAAAAAAAGAAAAAAAACAAACCAACAGTATACCACCTGTCCGACGCAGTCCATAACGATAGTCCCACGACGATCCAGCTCTGCTACATCGCAATGACAGGCAGAGCCTGTCATTGCAACGCAGCACAGCTGATTACCTGCTTCCCCGGCGGTGACGTCATCGGACTGACTGCTTTACGACCGGGATTACCCAGCAGTCACTGCAGTTATCGCGAGAAACTGCATGTGACCGCCGGGGAAAGAAGATGGCGGCCATGAAGCAGTCCAGGACGTGACCGCCGGAGATCTTCTGCCAGGTAAGTGCCGCTGACTCCTGACAGACCCGACCGACGGACACTGACAGTGACAGTGACAATCCCGATTCCGGTATCCGATAAGACGAAAATATCGGAACTCGGAATCGGAATTCCGATACAGCCAATATCGGCGATACCCGATATTTGCAGTATCGGAATGCTCAACCCTAGCCCCAGGTGATCGTGGAATGTGGATCCACTGGAACACAGGGGGGACCCGGGCCTACCTGGACTAAGGAAGGGTAGCGACAGGGGTCCGTGGCAGCTGAGCTTGTGGACAAGATGGCCATATGCAGGGCCGGCGTCAGCACCCGGCACACCCGGGCAAGTGCCGGGGCCCTGAGCAGGTGGGGGGGCCCACTCGCCGTCTGGCACCCCCGCGCCCGTTAGCGGAGGAGAGCGGTGTCAGCACCGCCACTGGGCCCCCCCGCTTGCTCAGGGCCCCGGCATCAGCTAGCACAATACTTACCTCTCCCGTGCCTCCGCTGCCGCAGCTCCGGGCTCCAGGGGGAGCCAGCGCTTCCTCTCACAGCAGCGTCGCTGAATGACATCATCATTCAGCGGCCGGCTGTGGCAGAGAGCGCGGACGCTGAACAGGTGAGACGTGTGTGTCTGTGTCTCTGTGTGTGTCTGTGTGTATGTAGTGCGGTGCTTTGTGTTTGTGTATGTATGTGAGAGAGTGCTTGTGTGCTGTCTGTGTGTGATGATGGGCAGGCATTGCTGATAATGGGGAGGCATTGATGATAAAGGCCAGGCATTGATGATGGGGAGAAGATGATGATAATGGGCAGGCATTGATGATAATGGGCAGGCATTGATGATGGGGAGAAGATGATGATGGGCAGGCATTGATGATAATGGGGAGGCATTGATGATAATGGGGAGAAGATGATGATGGGGAGGCGATAATTATGATGGGGAGGCGATGATGATGATGGGCAGGCATTGATGATAATGGGGAGGCCATGATGATGATGGGGAGGCCATGATGATAATGGGCAGGCATTGATGATGGGGAGGAGATGATGATGATGGGGAGGCCATGATGATAATGGGCAGGCATTGATGATGGAGAGGAGATGATGATGATGGGCAGGCATTGATGATGATGGGAGGAGATGATGATGATGGGCAGGCATTGATGATAATGGGGAGGCAATGATGATGATAAGGAGGCAATGATGATGATGGGAAGAAAATCATGATGATAATGGGGAGTCTTTCCACAGCGCCCTTTCCTGAGCCGTAACAGTGCAGAACGCAGTACAGCGCAGAGGAGAGCTCCATATTTTGTATGGAGCATTATATGGGGACCAGTATCCTGTATGGAGCATTATATGGGACCAGTATCCTGTATGGAGCATTATATTGGGTCCAGTATTCTGTATGGAGCATTATTTTGGGTCCAGTATTCTGTATGGAGCATTATATGGGGGGTGACATCCTGCATGGGGTATTATATGGGTGATGAGGGGGAGACTGTGGTGCCCATAATATTGTATGGCGGACTGTACTGTCCAGTCTGTACTGTGCGCTGTGAGGATTTGGTGGTTTTTGAGCTATTGTACAATTTACAATAGATATCACTCATGTAATGGAAGAAGTGAAGTGTTTGGCATTGTACTGTACCCATATTTCTCTGCCGCATCATGAATCGTGGTCTGTGTTAAAGGGGCCCACTGAGGCTCTTTCGCCCGGGGCCCATAAAAACCTGGAGCCGGCCCTGGCCATATGCAGGACTAAAGGACACCGCACAACTTCAGGTATGAAGAAACATAAAGTTTACTTAAATAAAGCAAAAGACATGTAAACACCAGGTTCCAAAATATGCACATCACGAAGGAAACACATCACAGGTTGACAAGCGAAGCAAGAGGTCATCACGGGTTGACGCAGTCCAGAATCATCTGGCACGGGCATACTAGGACGGCCTCTCTCTCAGGCCTCAGGCATAGCACAGGCACAGCAGGAGAACATCAGACACTGACCTCGGACTAGCGTTAGACGATGGCAGGAGGTCATCACGAGTTGACGCAGTCCAGGGTTGTCTGGCATGGGCATACTAGGATGGCCTCTCTCTCTCAGGCCTCAAGCATAGCACAGACAAAGCAGAAAAGCATCAGATACTGACCTCAGGCAGCCTTCAGACAATGGCAGTAGCCATCACGGGTAAGACCCTAGGGAACCGGCAGGAAATCAGAACATAAGCAAGACACTGATAGCACAGGTCCAGGAACGTTGGCACTACAGCACCGGGCACTTGCTCGTCAGGTCCTGGACTCACTGGCGGGACCATCTCCGGGGAACAGAGCTGGATACTCAAGGAAACCACGGAGGAGAAATCCATCCAGGAACACAAGCGGGACCGGCTCAAGAGCACAACTTGGACCACCAGAACCAGGGACTGGACATCTGGACATCGGAACACGGACTGGACTTCGGAACACGGACTGGACTTCGGAACATGGACTGGACTTCGGAACACGTACTGGACTTCAGAACACGGACAGGACATCGGAACACAGACTGGTCATCGTAACACGAACCGGACATTGGAACACGAACTGGACATCAGAACACGGACTGGACATCGGAACACGGACAGGACATCGGATCATGGACTGGACATCAGCACATCTGAGCACAAGCTGGACATCAGGACATCAGGTAGGGCATCAGGACATCAGGACATCGGGACTCGAGCCGGACATCAGGTCATCAGGGCACAAGCCAAACATCAGGACATTAGGTCTCAGGCATAACATGAGGACATCAGGATTCGGATCTGAGGAAGAACATCAGAACACTGGCATCCGACTCCGGACATCTGGCAATGATCGACAGATTCCGGACATCAGGCTCCGGACATGAGGCCGCAGTCATCTGGCTCCAGACATTTGCCAGCGATCGGCAGGCTCAGGGCATCGGGCAGGGAAGGACAGGATCCGGACATCTGGAAGTGGTCCACAGACACCGGACATCAGGCCGTGGTCATCAGGCTCCGGACAAGAGGCCACGGTCATCGGGTTTCAGACATCTGGCAGCGACCTAAAAGGGAACCCAAGCGGTCTAGTGCAAGCCCCACTGGGTTGAACTGAAGCTGGCCTGGGGATTGCACCGAATAACAAGCTGACAGAGTAGCAAAGACTCAGCAGACTCCTACTTCCTTGATGAACCCAGATTAGATGACAGAAAGTCAGTTAGCAAAGAGTCACAGTCACTGGGCACAGGGTTCAGGACACAGAAGTACTTCAGGGACATAACACAGCAGGAATCAGGGCTTCAGGAACACAACACAGCAGGAATCAGAACTAGGACTTTGGTACCAACACATAAACAGGATAAGTCCAGAAACTCAGACATCAGCTGTCCCAAAGCTGATAACAGAAATGGATCTGGGTATTCTGCCCCAGAGCAGGTGAAAGACAGGCATTAGCTCACATAGAACTGCAGGCAGGCTGGACAGGTGCTGAACACCAAACAGACATAGCAAGACTCAGAAACTTAATGCGAAGCTCAGGCAACACCCCACAGTGCAGAGGAACTTTATATAGGAGCTGCCTCACAGCGATAGACTAGAGCAGCAATTCTAGCACACACCCATTCCTCATAAAAGCAAGGGAGGTGTGGCCGTGCACACCCTAAGCACAGCCAGACACAAATCAGCATAGCAAAGGACACCTGACAGCGGCTGCAAGCCTGAACACACGTAGTAAGTCATGCACAACTGCAGATGACCTTGCATCCCGTGGATAGCTTTCCACAGCGACAGCCATGGATGGCACAAGAGGGTGGTCATTGCAGCGCAGCGGAGCCACTCACGCATGTACGGCTACGCAGCAGAGCCGGGAACTGAGCAGCATCCATATCAGGGCCAGCTCCAGGTTTTTATGGGCCCCGGGCGAAAGAGTCTCAGTGGGCCCCCTTAACACAGACCACGATTCATAATGCAGATACTGCAGAGAAATATGGGTATAGCACAACGCCAAACACTTCTCTTCTTCCATTACATGACTGATACCTATTGTAAATTGTACAATAGCTCAAAAACCGCCAAATCCTCACAGCGCACAGTACAGACTGGACAGTACAGTCCTCCATACAATATTATGGGCACCACATAGTCTCCCCCTCATCACCCATATAATACCCCATGCATGATGTCACCCCGCCATCCCCCATATAATGCTCCATACAGAATACTGGACCCAATATAATGCTCCATACAGAATACTGGACCACATATAATGCTCCATACAAAATGTGGAGCTCTCCTCTACACTGTGCTGCGTTCTGCACTGTTACGTCTCAGAAAGGGCACTGTGGAAAGACTCCCCATTATCATCATCATTGCCTGCCCATTATCATCATCATTGCCTCCCCTCATCATCATTGCCTACCCATCATCATCATCACCTCCCCATTAATATCATCATCATTGCCTTCCCATTATCATTGCCTCCCCATTATCATCATTATCATTGCCTCCCCATTAATATCATCATCATCATTGCCTTCCCACTATCATTGCCTCCCCATCATCATTATTATCATTGCCTCCCCATTAATATCATCATCATCATTGCCTTCCCATTATCATTGCCTCCTCATTAATATCATCATCATCATTGCCTTCCCATTATCATTGCCTCCCCATCATCATCATTATCATTGCCTCCCCATTAATATCATAATCATCATTGCCATCGCATTATCATTGCCTCCCCATCATTATCATCATCATTGCCTCCTCACCACCATCACTGCCTCCCCCCACCACCATCACACATACAGCACCGCAGGCAGAACTCTCTCACATACACACACGCAGGCACACACACACACACGTCTCACCTGTCCAGCGTCCGCGCGCTCTCTGCCACAGCTGGCCGCTGAATGATGACGTCATTCAGCAGCGCTGCTGTGAGAGAGGAAGCGCTGGCGCAGGCGCCCCCTGGAGCCCGGAGCTGCGGCAGCGGAGGCACGGGGAGAGGTAAGTATTGCGCCGGCTGCTGCCGGGCCGTGAGCAAGCGGGGGGGCCCAGTGGCGGCGCTGACACCGCTAACGGCGCCGGGGTGCCCGACGGCGAGTGAGCCCCCCCGCCTGCTCAGGGCCCCGGCACTTGCCCGGGTGTGCCGGGTGCTGATGCCGGCCCTGATGAATATAGGTAACTGACAACAGCATTCCAGCTCATTAGAGGGAAAGGAGCGAAGGGTTAAAGCAGAGATATGCAGAGTAACGCTGGGAAAACAGAGTACAAACACAGCGGCGTTACACCCTGCCACATGATAAGAAGCCAACCAAAAAAGTTAATTTCAGACATGAGTTTCATGGTGTTTGTCCCTCATCAATACAAATCAGGAAAACTGATTTGGTAGGTCTAAGGAGTAAGGGTAGATATGAGCAGATAAATTCGGAAAGGATTGAGCTTGAGTCGAATTTCCTGAAATTCACAGTTTCACGCATCTGAACATTTTAAGATTTAATTCACGGTTTGCAAAAAAAGACTTGCCCATCACCATTTCCCACACTGCTGAAACATCAGCGAGCAGGCTAATGTAATTTTGTGTGGCCACTTGAACCTCCCTAGAATGCACTGCAGCTTTAACATCTTATGGATAATAATCATACTTGTACAGTGGTGGTTGGTACTTAGGCGATCACAGATCAGCAGTTCCTAGTGGAGCACAGTTTGTACAGCAGAGTTATTTTCTATCGCAAGAGTCACTGGGAAAGTCCCTCTCTCCTGTAGACTCTAAGCTCTTTTGGTCAGCAGAATCCTCTATCTGTCTCATCTGTAGAGTGTATGCTCTTTTGTTTGATGGGGTCCTCTTTCACCCTCTCTCCTGTAGAATGTTAGCTCTAATTGTGGGTTGTTTCTTTTTCGCTTCTGTAGAGTGTAAGCTCTTATGTTCAGCAGGGTCCTCTCTCTTGTACAGTGTAAGTTTTTATGCTCAACATGGTTCTACCTCTCTTTCTCCCCTCTCTCCTCTAATTTTCTGAGCAATTCTAAGATTTCCAGTATTTAGATCTGTGCAAATGTATTCATCACAAATCAAATTTTGGGGGAAAATTCAACAAAGGTGGAAAATTCAAATTTCAAAAGATTTTATTATCTCTGGGTAAAGGTTCTCCTTGTGGAAAATGCATATTTGGAAGGAAAAAGCACAATACCCAGCTGGGTAAACCGATAAATTATATTTTTACTGTTATCCTTGTTTTAATTTTGTGTTCAATGTTTCTGAGAAAAGAACATATGCTTGTAATTTTAATTTAATATCAATAGGTGATGTACGGACAGCAAAATAAATCTTAGCAACACTATGGTGATCGCCAACATTTCAGTCACTACATGGAAAAGAATAAAAAGGACTTAGTGGAAAAGGCAATACTCCTCAATATATGTACATACATCACAGAAGGTAAATGTAAAACCTTGTGACTATATATTCATAGATAATCACTAGTAATGAGCAAATACATTCCGCACTATTCCTTACTCACATGAATAGTACGGTATTCGGGTTATTCGGCGAGTAATAGTTATTTACCCGTATATAAGGGAACCGCCAGCATGATTGGGTTTATTGCAGCAATGAGCATGCTGCGCTTGCTTGCCAATCACAGTATGCCTTTGCCATGTTTGTTGTGCATACTGGATGCTGGCCTTACAGCGTCATAGGGCATATTAAGGCCTGCTGGCGCTATCTTGCGCACATTCCATGCGAAACAGCATAGTGAGAGCGTAGTGTCAGCTAGGGAGAGTGAAAGCAGCATACAGAGAGCTTTTATGAGCTACTTAAGGAAATTAGTTCTCTGTAGGTTGAGATAGCTAGAGAGATTATACCAGAAGGAAGGCAGGTAGGGTGTGCATTGCAGATATGCTGCGGATCTGCTAGTTTGCATTGTGCATAGGTAGAACTTTTGAGGAAGAGAGGAGGTTCATATCGAACATATAGCAAAACAGCTCTTTAGAGCAAATATATTCGTAACAGCATTACTAAACCGCTTTTTACAGCTAAATATTTCCTCATACCAGCATATACTAAACGCTTTTTTACAGTAAATATATTCTCAGTACCAGCATATACTAAACGCTTTTTTACAGTAAAAATATCCTCGCACCAGCATTTACTAGCTGCTTTTTTTTAAAGCTAAAACAATATTCCTCACCTATTGTTAAATAGCTTATATTTATCAGCAGTTGTGCTACTGGCGTAAAGCCTGCTGACATACGCAAACGTCACTATTTACCAGTAATTGACTTGAGTCTGCTGTTGGCGTGTGTTATAAAGATGATATAAAAAATGATCTGCTATTGGTTAATTGTTTATTTGTCTAGCAGTTGTGAGACTGGCGTAAAACCTGCTGACATATGCAAACATCACTATTTAACAGTAATTTACCTAAGTCTGCTGTTGTTTGTAATAAAGGTGATATAAAAATAGTCTGCTATTGGTTAAATAGTGTTTATTTTTTTAGCAGTGTGTGACGACTGGTGTAAAACCTGCTGACACACAAAATTCAATAATTCCTAAGTAAGACCTGATCTACTGTTTCATGTGTAATAAAGGTGATATAAAAGAAAATTAGTTGCTATTGGTTAAATAGCGTATATTTATTTAGAAGCCTCAACATGGTCCTCCTTTCTCGCCCAATCAAGAATCACAGGAGACATATGACCCCAAAGCTGGCCACTCCAAGGAACTGTTTACATTCTCTTGTAATTATTCTGGCCTCTGACCGTGCACCATTAAAAGGGTCATGAGGAGGTGGAGTGAAGTGATTCACAAACATTTGAGCACCCACAGACAGAAGAAAGCCACATTATGGAACGTCAATTCATGTCTGAAGAGGTGGAGGATAATGATGATGCACAGTTGGCAAAAATTGCAACTCAGAAGAAGGATTAGATTGTTGAATTGAAAGACAACATGGTTGGTGATGTGGCTGCTGATCCAACCTGACACTCTAGCACGCATAGCAAGCACAGAAATGCAGAGAGGGATGAATCCATAGCATGAAAACAGGCAAGAAGAAGTAGTGGTTTGACCAGAGGGAGAACTCGGTCATCTGTTCCACAGAGCCCCCCACTCGGCTAGATAACAGGCCAAGGGTAAGTTATTCACCTGTATGGCAGTTTTTTTCTGAAATTACTTCAAGCAAAACAACTGTAATTTGCAATATCTGAAAACCAAGCTAAGAAGAGGCAAGAACACTGCCAACTGGGACAACACCAGCATGCAAAAGCACATGGCAGCCAAGCACCCCAGTAGGTGGGCATAACGCCTGGGTACAAAATCTGTGTCTGAGGGTGTAACCACTCCCCCTTCCTCTGTGTTATGGCCTTCCCAATCTGCTGTCCTGGAAGCAGAGATGATGCCTCATGCCCACAACCTGCAGTTGCACAGACTCAACAGTCAGCAACCACAACCAGTTTGTTGTCCCAGTGCAACGTTCAGTTGTCACTGCCACAGATGTTTAACAGGAAGCAGAAATATATACCCACCCACCAACAGGCCCTAACGCTAAATGCCCACATTGCCCGATTGCTAGCCCTGGAAATATTGCAGTTTTGGCTTGTGGGAACTGAGTTTTTCCATGACCTTTTGGCAGCGGCAGCCCCAAGGTACTTGCTTCCCAGCTACCACTATTTTTCCTGGTCTGCCATGAACGCATTACAGAAGCACGTGTTACACAATATCAGCCATGTTCTTGCCAATGCAGTTACAGAGAAGGTCCACCTAACCACAGACACATGGACAAGCTTTTGTGGACAGGGATGCCACATTTCCCTGATGGCACACTTAGTTAACCTGGTGGAATCAAGTACAGAGTCAAAGGCTGGGATATCACACATCTTACACACACCAAGAATAGTGGGCCCGACTTCCATCAGGGTTTCATCTCCTCATATGCCAGTTCCTTCCTCTCCTCCTCCTCATCCTCAGCTGAACTAGCCTCCTCATCACTCCTCAGCTGGGAGCTCTGCAGCATTGCCTTGGCGAGGCATCAGCATGCTCTGCTGAAGCTCAGCTGTTTAGGTAATAAAGCTCACAAAGCAGCAGAGCTGTTGAAAGGGATAAAAGAGCAGACCAATCAGTGGCTCTCCCCATTTAACCTCCAACCAGGTCTGATTGTTATCACGAGAAACCGCTAGGTGGGCACTTACCAGCGGTTTCAGCAGCTCTGCCAGTGGGAGCCTGGAGCCTCCAACGGCCTGTGACAGCGGTACTCACAGCGCCCGAGTGCTGGGCAAGATGATAGTAATACAGCAGAGCTGGAGTGAGCAGAACACCGGGTGGTGAGTGTACTGCCAGGACCTGCGGTCATGTGACCCCAGGGGGCGGAGCTTAGCGTCCTGTAGCTGGGGATGAGTACAGGGAGCTACTGGGACCCTGGAGAATGGAAAGGGGGTCACCGGACACCAGGTAGAGGACGGGGCACCAGAGGGAGACGGAATCCAAGACAAGCCGAGGTCAGTAAACGTGAGAGACAACGCAGTACACAAGGAGCAGGCAAATCAAGAATAGTCAGGGACGTGGCAGGAGTCAGAAAACCAGAGAAGCATATACACAGTACAGAATCAAGAGGCAAAATCACAACGGGAAACAGAACCGGGTCAGAACCATACAAACAAACTAGAACACAGGCACAAGGCACAGGCAATCAGGGGTCAACACACTCAGCCAAGGGCAAAAGTATAACTGACGGGGATTGGAGCTTCCTAGGGCTATAAGAAGCTCTCCCGAACCAAAGAGAGGCCATAATAATAAACCCCAGGTGTGCAGGTCAGAGCCCGCACTAGGATCAAGACATTAACCCCTGGTGTGCAGGCCAAACCTGCACTGGGATCATGACAATTGTGTGCGATAATGGGCGTAACTTGGTGGTCGTTTTAAAGCTTGGCAAGCTGGTACACGTACCATGCATGGCCCACGTGCTGATCTTGGTTGTACAGCAGATTTTAAAAACATATCCTGACTTGCTGGATCTACTTGCCAAGGTACGCCATGTCAGCACCTATTTCTGATAGTCATCTCAGGCTTTCGCCGGTCTACTTGCACTGCAGCAGCGCTTTATTTTGCATTGTCACCAACTGATTTGTGACCTGCCCACATGCTGGAATTCGACATTTCATATGTTGGCAAGTCTTAGTGAGCAGCAGAGGTCAGTGGCTGAATTCCAGCTTCTCAATGCCCGGCAGAGTAACACTCAGCCCCCACACATAACAACTGCCGAGTGGGTGTGGATTGCTGACAAATGTGAGATTCTTGAAAACTTTGAGTATTGCACCAAGATGGTGAGCACTGATGACGTAACCATCCGACTGATCTGTCTATTAAAACATTTGCTGCAGCATCTCAAAGAGGAAGCTTTTAATTCCGAGCAGGTGGCTATGGTGCAAGATTTTACATTGGCAATACCACACAGCCCAGCCTCAGACAATATTCTCAGGCCACATTGGGTGATGACGAGGAACAGGAGGATTAGGATGAGAAGGAACAGGAGTTTTTGGTCTGCACTACAGGTGGGACTCACAATCCCAGATTCATGGCTGTCCAGCATGGATGGCCTGAAAAGGAGGAGGAGGAGGCTAGGAGTCATGAGGAGGAGAGGATGATTAGTGTTAATACTGGTGGGGACACTGAACATTTGACTCTTTGTAGTCTGCCACACATGGCACAGTTCATGTCCAGATGCCGTTCCCAAGACCCTTGTATGAAAGACATTTTGTCGAATATGAAACACTGGCTGTGCACCTTTCTTGACCAATGGTACAAGGAGAAATTTCCTTCTCTCATGTCGGAGGCAGACATGCCATTTTCAGTGCATGCATGCCAGAGGGCTGTTGTGGAAGACTTGCTGAAAAGATTACTCTCAGACAATGCTGCTGTTAAATGTACCAGCTCTTTTCACCCACAAGGGTTATAGGGGAGGGCCATGCACACCAGGTGCAACTCGGGGGGGAATGTCCACCAACTGGGCCGTTTTCTTGAAGCCGTCACATCAGCAAGGGCTATTTGTGGTTGTAACTATGACAAGGATGGAGAAGTTTACCAAGATGGTGAAGAACTACTTCAGTGACCATACCAGTGTCCTTCCTGATTCCTAAGTGCCTTTTATCTATTGGTTATCTAAGCTGAACAGTTGGCCCATCCTCTCCTCGTATGACTTGGAGGTGCTGCCATGCCCTACCACAAGTGTGTTGTCTGAGTGAGTTTTTAGTTCGGCCGGTGCAATCACAATGGATTGGTGCACATGCCTGTCAATTAAAAATGCAGACAGGCTGACTCTTCTAAAATTGAACAATTGCTGGATTTAAACTGCATTTGTAAGCCCTAAGGATAACAGCAACATAATGTATATGCAGCCCAAATGTTTTTTTTTTAAAGTTGTCTTAACATCCATGCTTCACCATCCAAACGCATTTTGCTCAGGAAATCAAGTCTTACTCCTCATCCTGCTTCAATGTGCAAAGTGATGAGGCAAATTAAAGTGCCTGTAGCAATATGTTATATGCTGAGCCGCCTCTAGGGGTCTCACTACCTGGATGTATTCAGAGGATAGAGAGGAGGGACTCGTTGGTAAGAGCATGAGACAGGAAGCATTCATGTAATGGTGGCTGAGAGAACGTGCACACAATAAAAGTAACCCGTTACCACAATCGTGTCAGAGGCATAAACAAGAAATAGAACATGGTGGCAGCAGGGCTGAACCTATAAAGAACAAGTGGACAGACAATCCAGGCAGCTGGTGGTACAAAGATCAACTGTAAGTACTGTGCCCACAGTACAGCATTATGGAGACTGCATTAAAACCTCCTCAGAGACTAGACATCATGTCCTCAAATCTATCGCAGACCTGGAGATATTGGATGGAGGAGTTTACTCTGTATGTGGATCTTACAGTAGACACCAATGATCAGAAGCGTAAGGTGAAGCTCTTCTAATATCTGATTGGAGAAAAAGGCAGAGAACTTGCTCAGACCCTGATCCAGGACGGTACGGACAGTCTGGCAGACATTGTACAGGCATTTGATAAGCACTGTGACCCCAAGAAGAATGAGACAGTGGAAAGATTTAAGTTTTTCACCAGAAATCAGGAGATGGGAGAGAATATAGATGCATATGTGACTGAGCTGAAAAGACTGGCAGCAACATGCAGCTTTGGAGAGATCAGAGATTCTCTTATCAGAGATAAGGTACTGCCACACTAAACGCTCCCGCTAACGATCACAATAACGACGCATACTAATGCGATCGTTTTTGTGATCGTTTTAATGTCGCTAGTAGCTGCCACACTTAGCGATCTCGTTAACGACTCTAAAGCGGTTAGCGATCTAATTAACGACTTTAACGGTCATTGCGATGTAAAAAACAGCGCACATCGCTCACAAAGATGCCAGACACAGCGATATAGGCTCACCAGCGGGACGCCAACGATCTAAATACGGTCCAGAACTCTAGTGAACGATCAGCGAGATCACAGCAGGGGCCACGTCGTTGCTACATGCCACACACAATAGCGTCACTAACGAGATCGCTAAATAGTGACTTTTTTAGCGATCTCGTTAGCAACCTTGTTTAGTGTGGCATACCCTTTAGAATAGTGTGCGGCATCAGGGAGCCACAGCTAAGAGAGAGACTGCTGAGAGAGAGGGAGTTAACCCTAGAGAAATGCATGCAAATAAGCAGAGCTGCAGAGCTAACAAGAGACAGCCTGAAGATGATGGCAGACACCACTGAGGAGCCAGTACATGCAGTAACCATGAGAGGAAAAGCAGAGCACCAAGCGAGAACAGTCCAATGCAGATACTGTGGCAGAAGACATGAGAGAGACAAAGAGAAGTGTCCAGCATATGGACAAAGCTGCAGGACCTGTGGTAAGATGAATCATTTCGCAGCTCTCTGCAGATTTAAGCCCTTTAAAAAGCACAGAGAAATTCACAGTGTGACACAGGACAGTGACAGTGCAGAAGATATTACATGGATACAGCTACAGTCGGCAACAGAGAATGTCAATACAGTCAGACAGCCAGAACCTAAAGATACAAGACAACTGTTTGCAACTCTTTTATTAAATGACAAACCCATTAGATTTCAGTTGGACTGTGGAGCAAGTTGCAATGTCATACCGGAGGATCTACTAAATGAACAGGTGTTCATTGAACCTACTGATAAGGTACTTATGATGTACAACAAAACGATACTGAAACCTCTTGGGACATGCAAACTGAAGGTTAGTAACCCATGCAACAGAAAGAGTTATAGAGCCCAATTACAGTGCTGCAGGGTGGTGACCACATACCGTTACTAGGTATAAAAGCAGTTCAGGCAATGGACTTAATAAAGGTACAATTCCATAACATTATGTCTGTGGAAGTCAAAGAGAGTATGAAGGATATCCCAAAAGCAGACAGCAATCTAGATTTACAGATTATAAAAACACAGTATGCGGATGTATTTGAGGGTGATGGATGTTTTGATGGAAAACACAAATGGAAATTGATAACACAGTACAACCTACCAGATTACCGACAAGAAAAGTGCCTGTAGCGCTACTTCAGCCATTGAAAGAAGAACTACAGGATTTAGAAAAGCGAGGCATGATAGAAGTCGTCCATCAGAGCACAGACTGGATAAGTAGTTTGGTCATAGTGCAGAAACCATCAGGAAAACTAAGAATTTGTATCGATCCCAAACCACTCAACAAAGCTCTCAAAAGGAATCACTATCCGATGCCTACAATAGAGGATGTGCTACCAGATTTATCAAAGGCAAAAATATTTTCAGTTTGTGACGTAAAAAATGGATTTTGGCATGTGGTACTGGATGAAGAATCCAGTTTATTGACCGTTTTCTTCTCCATTTGGTCGCCGTAAATGGCTGATAATGCCCATGGACTGACACCAGCTCCAGAAATATTTCAGCAGAAGTTGATGCAAGCTTTGGAAGGACTCCCAGGGGTAAAGACGATAGCAGATGATATATTAATAGTGGGAGAAGGTGACGATATGCAATCTGCAATAAAGAATCACGATACAAGGATGCTACGATTTTTAGATAGGTGTAGAGAAAAAAGGATAAAGTTGAACTTGGAAAAGTTGAAACTGAAAATGACGGAAGTGCCATATATAGGACATCTTCTAACCTCAAATGGAGTGAAAGTGGATCCAGAAAAGGTGAAGGCGATACAAGAGATGCCTACCCCAACAGATGTGTGTGGAGTACAACGATTTTTGGGCATGGTGAATTATCTGTCCAAGTTTTGCAAGAATCTATCAGACATGTGTGAGCCAATGAGACAGCTAACTCACAAAGATGTGTTGTGGGAATGGACAGAAGCACAGGAGACGGCTTTCCAATCAGTAAAGACAGCCATTGCAGACACAGCAACCTTAAAATATTTTGATCCACAGTTAGAGGTGGTAGTCCAATGTGATGCATCAGAAAAAGGCCTAGGTGCCACATTAATGCAAGAGCGGCAACCAATCACATTTGCAAGCAAAGCGCTAACACCGACAGAGCAGGGATATGCCCAAATCGAAAAGGAGTTACTAGCTGTGGTGTTTGGAATGGAAAGGTTTCATCAGTACACATACGGTCGACAGGTAACAGTACAGTCCGATCACAAACCGTTGGAGAGCATTACAAAAAAACCACTACTAAATGCACCAAAGAGACTGCAGCGCATGCTTCTGCGACTTCAAAAATATGATTATGAAATCGGATATTGTCCAGGAAAAGACTTGTTGATTGCAGATACTCTAAGCAGAGCGTACTTACCCAACTCAGAGGATAAAGGACAAGAAATGGACAACATCAATATGTGTGATTATCTTGCAGTATCTAAAGATAAACTGAAACAAATACAGACCTTCACAGAAAAAGATAAAACACTACAGATATTAAAAACTGTGATCCTGCAGGGCTGGCCAAAATATAAGCAGCATGCTCCAAAGGAAGTTGCTCCATTCTTCCATATACGAGATGAACTGTCAGTACACCAAGGAATCATCATAAAGGGAGAAAGGGCAGTGATACCGGAGACTCTGAGAAGAGACATACTACAGAAATTACACTCGTCCCACTTGGGCATTGAAGGATGTTTGCGGCGAGCAAGAGAATCAGTTTATTGGCCGGGTATGAATGATCACATAAAAAGTTACATAGCACAATGTGAGATATGTGCGTCCGGCGGGGATAAACAACCGAAAGAGCCATTGCAACCGCATGCCGTTCCAAATAGACCATGGTCAAAAATAGGAATAGATTTGTTCACATTGGAGGAAAGAGAATACCTGGTAACTGTGGACTATTTTTCTAATTTTTGGGAAGTGGACTATTTGAAGGATACAAGAGCAAGAACAGTTATTAAAAAACTCAAGGCTCATTTTGCCAGATATGGGATTCCAGAGATTGTTTTTACTGATAATGCCGCTCAATTTAGGTCAGAAGAATTCAAGGAGTTCAGCAAGTTATGGGAATTTGAACACAATACATCATCTCCTGGATATCCTCAAAGCAATGGCAAAGCGGAATCAGAGGTGAAAACAGCAAAGAAGTTGATCAAGAGAGCGAAACAGGCAGGGACAGATGTATATCTATCTATACTGGACCACAGAAACACACCTTCCCAAGGTCTAGACAGCAGCCCAGCACAGAGGCTTCTGAGTAAACGGACAAGGACACTCATACCAACAGCTAGTCGTCTTCTGAATCCAAATCTGGTGAGGGGAATGAGGTCAAACTAAAGAAAAATCAGGATAGACAACGTTCTATTATAATCAGTTGGCAAAAGATCTACCAGAACTGAGACAAAATGACAACATCAGGATGCAGCCGAGCAAATATGACAAACAATGGAGAAAAGCAAAGGTGCTCCAGAAACTAGGACCTAGATCCTACGAGATTGTGACAGAGGAGGGAAGAAAACTAAGGAGAAATCGGAGACATCTGAGGAAAACGCAAGAAGGATCTGATACATGGTCATATGAACAGTATCCTAATATCCAAGATGAGGAAACAGCAAGTCTAAGCAGAGAGGCTACAGGGATGGCCCAGGTTCAGTGTGGAGATTCCGGTCGGAGACAGGCAATACCAGATGCGGTAACGCCCGAATCGAGAGAACCACCGAATAGTGGCAGTAACACATCGTATGTTACTAGATCGGGCAGAATGATCACAAAGCCAGCACACCTCAAGGACTATATATACAACCAAGTATTTTAAAGTATCTTAATAGCATGATATTTGCCAGTTATGTTTATGTCACCAATATCTTGAATATTGAAATGTTCACATGTATGTTAGTTATATTAGCTTAGTTATTTCTTCAGTTAAAAGACAAAGGATGTAGCAATATGTTATATGCTGAGCCGCCTCTAGGGGTCTCACTACCTGGATGTATTCAGAGGATAGAGAGGAGGGACTCGTTGGTAAGAGCATGAGACAGGAAGCATTCATGTAATGGTGGCTGAGAGAACGTGCACACAATAAAAGTAACCCGTTACCACAATCGTGTCAGAGGCATAAACAAGAAATAGAACAGTGCCGCTGCAGCAAAGCAAGACCAGCAAAAGCCTAAGATGACTTTCAGAAATCTGCGCTGACACGGCATACCTTGACAAGTAGGTCCGGTAAGTCAGGATATGTTTTTCAAAATTGTTGTACAACCAAGTTCAGCACATGGGCCATGAATGGAATGTGTACCAGCTTGCCAAGCTTTAAAGCCGCTCCAAGTTAGGACCATTATCGCACACACCCAGACCTGGTTGGGGGTTCAGCGGGGAGAGCCACTGATTGGTCTGTTCCTTTATCACGTTCAACAGTTCGGCTGCATTGTGAGCTTTATCACCTAAACAGATGAGCTTCAGCAGCGTGTGCTGCCGCTTTGACAAAAAGGCAGTGCTGCAGACTTCCCAGCTGGGGAGTGATGGGGAGGCTAGTTCCGCTGAGGATGATGGGGAGGAGAGACAGGAACTGGAATATGAGGAGACTGAAACCCTGATGGAAGTTGGGCCCACTATTCTTGGTGTGGGTAAGATGTGTGATGTGCCAGTGTCTGACTCTGTCCCAGACTACACCAGATCAACCCAATGTGACGTCAGGGACATGTAGCATCCCTGTCCACAAGAATTTGTCCATGTGTCTGTGGTTACGTGGACTTTCCCTGTGACTGCGTTGGCCAGAGCACAGCTGATATTTTGTAACACATGCTTATGTAATGCGGAGATGACACACCGGGAAAAATAGTGGTGGCTGGTAATCGAGTACTGTGGGGCTGTCACCACCAAGAGGTCTGGGAAAGACTCAGTTCCAATAAGCCAAAATGGCAACATTTCCAGGGCTAGCAATCTGGCATTGTGGATGTTTATTTTTTGGGCCTGTGGTTAGGTGGGTGGATATTTCTGCTTTCTGTTAAACTTCTGAGGCAGGGACAACTGAATGCTGCACTGTGAGAATGAACCGGACTTGGTTGCTGACTGTTGTGTCTGGGCAAACTGAAGGTTGTGGGCAGTAGGCACCAGCACCTGCTTCATGGACAGCAGATTGGGAAGGCTGTAACACAGGGGAAGGGGAAGTACTTTCATCCTCAGACACAGATTTTGTACCCAGGCGTTCTGCCAACCTACTGGGGTGCTTGGCTGCCATGTACTTTTGCATGCTAGTGGTGCTCAGGTTGGCAGTGTTCTTGCCTCTTCTTTGCTTGGTTTGGCAGATACTGCAAATTACAGTTGTTTTGTTTGAAGTAATTTCAGAAAAAAACTGCCATGCAGGTGAACAACACTCCTTGGCCTGTTATCTAGCTGAATGAGGGAGCTCTGTGGAACAGCTGACCGAGTTCTCCTTCTGGTCAAACCACTACTTCTTCTTACCTGTTTTCGTGCTACGGATCCATATCCCTCTGCACAGTTGTGCTTGCTAGGCGTGTCACCATTCCAGGTTGCATCAGTGGCCTCATCATCGACCACATCTTATTCCAATTCATCAATCTGATCCTCCTTCTGAGGTGCGATTTTAGGCTGACCTGATAGCAACTGTGCGTCATGATTATCACATTGGCCTTCCCCAATGTGGCTTTCTCCTGGCCGTGGATACTCAAATATTTGGGCATCACTGCGCTCCACCTCCTCATGACTCTCTTTTAGGCGGTGTCACACTTGCGAGAAACTCGCATGAGTCTCGCACCTCAATACCCGGCACTGCAGCCCACACTCAGGATCGGAGTGTGCGGCTGCATGTATTTCTATGCAGCTGAACGCTCCAGTCCAAGTGCCTGCGGCAGTGCTGGGTATTGAGGTGCGATACTCGTGTGAGTTTCTCGCAAGTGTGACCCTGTCCTAATGGTGCACATTGAGGGCCTGAAAAGTTGCAAGGAAACGTGAAGGGTTCCTCAGAGTGACCATCGTTGGGGTCATACGTCTTCTGAGACTCTTGATGGTGGGAGGAAGGAGGACCAGATTGAGAATTAAAAGGGAGGGCCTTTTGGCTACCGAGAACTGGAACGTGTGGAAGACTTCGTGGTGCTGCTTGTCAACATACTGGAGCCTTTGTCTGCCATCCAACCCATAACACCCTCACATTTGTTTGCGTTCATCAGTGGTGTAGCGTGCTGACCAAATTTTGACGGGAAGCTAGAACGAGATACAGTCAGCTTGTGATCTGTCACACAGCCTTTGTGGGCACCACTATAAGACGTCCCTTAACGTTAGCCTTTCTCATATTAAATGTGTTATGCTTATGAAAAAAATTCCTGGCTTTATTTTTCACAAGTACCCACACAGATGTGTTACATACAAATTGCCTGTGTCTAGCAATATGTAGCTATTTTTTTCACATACACATTTGTGTATCTCAGCAGGCTTTGCGCCAGTCGCACAACTGCTAGATAAAAATACGCTATTTATTAAACTAATAAAAAATTTGTATTTTTTTATATCGCCTTGATGATACATAGCAACAGTGGACTAAGGAAAATGATTGTCACTGGTAAATTGTGATGTTTGCTTATCTCTGCACAACAGCTAAACAAACATATGCTATTTATTAAACCAATAAAAAATGTGTATTGTTTTATATTGCCTTGCTGACACACTGCAACAGCAGACTAAAGGTACTGCCACACTAGACAATCCCGCTAGCGATCTCATTAGCGTCGCATACTAATGAGATCGCTAGCGGGATTGTTTCTATATCGCTAGTGGCTACCTATTTTAGCGATGTCGTTAGGACGCTATCACGGTTAGCGATCTCCTTAACGACTTTAGTGGTACAAAAGTACCGCTAAATCGCTAAAAAAGGTGCCACACTTAGCGATATATACTTACCCAGCGGGGCGCCAGCGACGAAAATAGGGTCCGGAACGATTCCAGCAACGAGTGAGATCACAGGAGGAAGCTCGTCGCTGGCAGCTGCCGCACACAACAACATCGCTAACGGGATCGCTAAACAGTGACGTTTTTTAGCGATCCCGTTAGCGATGTTGTTTAGTGTGGCATACCCTTAAGGAAAATTATTGACACTGGTAAATTGTGACGTTTGCTTATCTTTGCACATATTGCACCAGTCACACAAATGCTAGATAAAAATACTCTATTTATTTAACCAATAGAATTTTTTTTGTTTTTTAGATAGCCTTTATGAGACATGCCATCAGCAGACTCAGGAAAATTAATGATAAATAGTAACGTTTCCATAGCTCAGCAGGTTTTGCGCTAGTCGCACAACTGCTAGATAAATATTAGCTATTTAATCATTAGGCAAGGAATATTATTTAACAATTAGCTTTTAAAAACAATGTTACTATATGTTGACCCTGAGGAATATTACTTAGCTAGAAAAAAAAAGTTTTGTATATGCTGGTACTCAGGAATATTATGTAGCTAAAAAAAATTGGTTTAGCATATGCTTGTACTAACTAATTTTATTTGGCTCTAAAAGGATCTGCTTTGTATATTATGGTAGAGGATGAAACCCTCCCTATTTCCCCTAATTCCACAGTCTGTTCCTAATCCTAAACTATACAACACAATGCAAACTAGCAGAGATCTGCAGCATGTACTTGCAATCATGATAACACTCAGGTGCCTGCCTTTCACTTTCTATCTTATTAAATCTCTCCATACTAAATCATCTAACAACCTCATGAGCTCTTAAAAGATCTTTTTAGGCCCCTTTCACATACCTGTGTCTCCGGTACGTGTGGTGACAGTTTTCACACGTACCGGAGACACGTACTCACATAGACCCATTCAAATGAATGGGTCTATGCAAATGTCTGTGTGTTTCCACGGACAGTGTGTCTGTGGGCAAAACACGCTGACATTTCCATGTTTTTTGCTTTCACCATGGACTGCAATATGTCCCACACTCATGCACATGAAGAACACACATTGATGTCCTCCATGTGCACGGACGACCTCCCGGAAAGAAGCGCTACTGTAAAAGCTGTTCCCCGGCAGCAGGTGCTGAATGTGGCTTTCATCCATTCTCCCCTGCTCTGCCGGCGATCAGCGCAAGCGGGGAGAATGAATGAATGAAAAACCCGACGTGGGTTCCCCCCTATGTTTTTCAACCAACCCTGCAAAACTCACAGGTGCGGGCTGCTCTTCTCAGGCTGAAAAGTTGCCATGGATATGGCCCCCCCAGCCTAAAAACAGCAGCCCGCAGCTGCCCAGAAAAGGCGCATCTATTAGACTTATGGACTATCTATTAGACTCTATGGACTTATATAATTCAGATTGAAAGGCAGTTCAATTTAGTACTATTATACCTTGCATACCGATATATATCTTTTTCTTTTCATAGTGACTTTGCAGGTATATCATTTAGGCACAAGGTATCATTATTATTACCATCCTTTTCTGTGGCCTTTCATTATTTAAATAGATGCAGGTGCATTTAGTGAGACACATGTTTCTCTTTATAGTGTATTACTATTCTATTCATGTAATCATTATTACACAGTCCACTTTTACCTGCTGTCCCATGTTTTTGAGTGCGGTGCATGTTTTGTATTGTATGTTATAATAATTAATTAAGTTTATAATAATTTCGATATCATACTTTTTCCTGTCCTCTTATTCTTAACCTGGGATTTTTTGAGCATTAGCTTGTATGATTTGTATTATCTTGAGTATCTTTCAATTCTTTACCTACGATTCTTGGGTATTATTCCGTATGATTTACATTATCCTGAGTATCTCACATAATTGAGTTTCATCTATCCCTGTTTTTTTCCTTTTTGGTTTTTCTGTTTAGGCCTATAGGTGAGTTCCACCTGGCCATGTGGAACTATTTTTGGTATAAATCAATCAGATGCACCAATTCTGGAGCTTTGCCCCTGCTCTTTCCACTTGCCCTGTAGGTGAGGCAAGTGGGGTTAATGTTTGTGGGGTTAATGTCACCTATCTATTGTAAGGTGACATCAAGCCCACGGGATAGTAATGGAGAGGTGTTAATAAGACACCTATCCATTACTAATCCTATAGTTGTTAAGGGGACAAATTAACACACAGCCAGAATAAAGTATTTTAATGAAATCAAACACCACATAGTTTTCCCATCTTTATTGTACTGCTAAGTCAAGCGACACCCTCTATCTTCTGTAATAAAAATAAAATAATAAAACAACAATATACCATACCTGACCGGAGTTCTGTCCCATGCCATAATCCATATCTGGGGAATATTCAGTTTACAACTGGACCCGTGCTAAATGCGAAGCCCTGGCTGTAAACTACTGCTGAATGAATGAGACGCTGCGGCCGCAGGCTCAGTGACTAGTGGTGATGTCACTGAGTCTGTGCTCGCTGCGGGCATGAACTCCTGTGACCTCAGGACCATGGGAAAATGCATGTGATGAGGTCACTGTGACAGAGCTTGAACTGCTGTGACCTCATCACTTGCATTTTCCCATGGTCCTGAGGTCACAGGAGTTCGTGCCAATAGTGAGCACAGACTCAATAATGTCACCGCTAGTCTCTGAGCCTGCGGCCGCAGCATCTCATTCATTCATTCGACTCTGCTCACGCTGATCGCCGGCAGAGCAGAGAAAATGGATGAAAGCCGAGTTCAGCACCTGCTGCTTACTGTAGCGCTTCTTCCCCAGTGGCCGTCTGTGTGGTACTGATGCCACACGGTTGCCACACGTGTGCCCATGTAGTACACACACGGACACATAGACACGGATATTTCCGTTACCAGTTTTTCCGATATCGGAAATAATAAGGTCTAAAAACTCTCCCTATATGCTCCTTGCACTCTTTCTATTCTCACACTCTCTCTCCCTATGCTGTTTCCGGCTGCAATGTGCACAAGATGGCACCGGCAGGGATTAAATATCCCCTATGATGCTGTAAGACCACCCAGTTACAGTAATGCCATGCCAAAGATGGCACCGGCATTACTGTGATTGGCAAGCCAGCCCAGCATGTTTATTGGCTGCAAAATAATGCGCCAAACATGCTGGACGGGTCACTCAAATATACAGAGGCAAATATCAAATTACTCGCCAAGTAACAAATAGCCCGAATAGCATACTATTCGTGCGAGTAATGAATAGTGCGAATGCATTTGCTCATCACTAGTTAGTGGACATACTGATTGTTTCAGTGCAGAATTCGGGGCCTCACTTTTATTTTTTGCCCAGGGCTTCAAGTTGTCTAATGCCAGCTCTGGCTTTGGCAGAAAGTTAAAAACCCCGGAGGGCTACGTTAACATACATCATATTTTGTTATAGGTCCACACTCAGAGTCATCCAAAAGACATACAAAATAGTGCAAGTTCTGAGGGTGGTGAATTCATGAAAGGATTGCTTCTCTTATCTCTAACCAGCTAACCTGCATCTGTGTATAGGTATATGCACCTATACACAGCAGTCTCTCTAACTCAAGTATTAGACTGGCTGGGTGGACAACTCTCACAACTCATTGCTTTGAGTCTGATCTATTTTTTAACTCTCCTATTGGCCAAAATACAAAAATGTTATTGTGTAATTTGGACTTGTAGGACTACAGACTCATAGCTGTAATATGGTGCCATTACATGGAGCAGTATATTAATCTAGGTGATCTGCCTTAACAGTCTCATAAGGTCTGTTTTGCAGTCAGAAACAATTCTACTTCCCTCATAGGTGGTCTTACAGCTCAACCTTGTTCACAAGAAAATTGCTGCAACTGCTAAATGCAAATTGCAAAAAATCCAAACAATTTTAATGTTTTTATGATGTGTTCCATTTTACTTGGATTATATCAGGTCTGTGACTAAAAAGCTGTTTGATTATTTTTATATAATTTCCATGTATTTTGGTGTGCTGAAAACGAAAAAAATATTGAAAAAAATCCTGGATGTCAGGATTTGCTACAAAGCGCAAAATTCTCTTCAAATTTTGGTATTTTTTTATCTTAGGGTTTTGAAAGTCAAAATTACTATTAATTAATTCACATCAATGCATTGAAGATATACAATGCCAAAAAAATATAACTTTCAAAGAAAAGAACTTTCAGAGTGAGCTAATGAAACCAGCATCAACATGTTGCAAGCTGAACGAGCGGGCTCTGACATGCCCGGGCTTGTTTCAATTGTTTTATCTTGGTTCTCCCTGTTCACACTTTTCATCTCAGTTCGTGTTAGCTCATCATATTCAACCGTGTTTCCCAAAATTAGCATTATGGCTCAGCGGAAGTGTATTAATTCGCCTGACAGTTTCTGTTACATTTGTGGTGAATATACAGTGTTGAAGCAACAGCTGAATATTACAGACTTTGTGAAAAAAGTATACTTTGCATATTTCGGACTAAAGCTTGGAGATCAAGATAATTCTTGGGCGCCTCATAAAGTGTGCAAACGGTGTGTTGAGGACCTCCGAAACTGGTTCAAGGGTAAGTAAAAAGCTTTCCGTTATGGGATTCCTATGGTATGGCGAGAGCAATTGAACCATAGTGACGATTGTTATTTTTGTTCATGCGATGTGAAAGGGTATAATTCAAAATGGAAGCATTCTATTTCATACCCCAATATTCACTCATCAATTAGTCCCATCCCCCATGACACAGATATACTAGTACCCAAGGCCCCTGCTACCTTGGAAGAGATACCTAGCTCCGATGAAGGTGGAATCATACCTGAACCAGATGATGAATCAAGTTCTGACTTTGAAGATGATACAAGACCAAAATTGTTTTCCCAGGTGGAGATTAATGATTTGGTAAGAGACTTGAATCTTCCCAAAGATGCTGCTGAGTTACTCGGATCAAGGCTCAAAAGCAAGAATTTATTGTTGCCTGTGGTGTCTTTTTTTCAGACATCGTGAAAACGAGTTCGTTCCTTACTTTGCCCAGGAAGATAAGTTGGTTTATTGCATCGATGTCGAAGGTTTGATGGGTCAATTCAAAATCCAATAAGATTCAGCACAATGGCGTCTTTTTATAGATTCTTCAAAAAGAAGTCTCAAAGCAGTTTTACTCCACAACGGCGGTTTTTATGCTTCCATCCCTCTAGGTCATTCCGTACACCTCAAGGAAACCTACGAGAACTTGGAATTGTTCTTCGTAAACTTAAATATGAAGACCACGGTTGGCAAGTGTGCGGGGATTTGAAAGTCTTGTGCATGCTGTTCGGGCAACAAGCTGGGTATACCAAATACCCTCGTTTTCTGTGTCTATGGGACAGTCGAGACCGACAAAATCATTGGACCAAGAAGAATTGGCAGCCAAGGGTGCTCACAGTTGGTGAAAAAAATGTCCACCGAGAAACTTTGGTTTCTCCCCATAAAGTTCTTCTACCACCTCTCCACATAAAATTGGGATTGATGAAGCAATTCGTAAAATCACTTTCTAAAGATGGAGAATGCTTCAAATACTTGGTCACCAAGTTTCCAGGCCTCTCGGAGGCAAAATTGAAGGAAGGTGTGTTCGTCGGACCAGACATTAGAAGGCTTATAGCTGATCAAGCGTTTATCAATACCATGACGCATCCTCAAAAAGAAGGGTGGATTGCATTTAAAGAGGTTACAGAGAAATTTTTAGGCAATAACAAAAACCCTGACTACAAAAAAAATCGTCGGATGAATGCTGAAAGCATTTCAAGCTTTAGGTTGCCTGATGAGTTTGAAAGTGCATTTCCTCCATTCCCACCTTGACAACTTTCCTGAAAATTTGGGAGCTGTGAGTGAAGAGCAAGGTGAACGATTCCACCAGGACATTAAAGAGATGGAAAGAAGATACCAGGGAAAATGGAGCATTACAATGATGACAGACTACTGTTGGATGCTTCAGAGAAACATTACAGATGCTACTCACAAGCATATACATACCAAGAGAAGCCTCAGAGGGAAGAAGAATCTATTTTAGTGTGTGTTAGTGAGCTCATTGCAGTTAAAAAAATGATTTTCATGAAACGTTTGTCAAAAAAAATTAATTTTATGAGTCTATTTTCATTTATTTTGAGGTGTTGTCTTATTTAACATAGTTACTTAAATTGTCAGAAAACGTGATGTCCTATGACAAAACGGAGGTCATTTTCGGATTCAGCGCACTCAAAAACATAAAGATTACGTGGAATAACCAAAACAGCTCTTGAAAAAAATTTTTTGCAGACCTGTGTTATGCTTCATTGTGACAGTGGCACAGTGAGATCTTTTGCTGAGCAATGCATGTTGTGAATGTAGCCACTGTATAGCCCCAGTCTTATAGTATCAGGTCTTCAGATCTCCAACATTCAGTATGGAATCTTGGAATCCTGTATTTCTCCTTGTTCTACAGCAAATTCTCAATTTTTGCAGCTGAAAACCACAGGAGACACAAATGGAAATACAATTTAAAGAGAAAATAGAAATTGATGATTCAGAATATTTCATATCCAATATAAGTGCAGATGTACCTTTTTTTTCTAAGCTCAACGAATAATAAAATGTGTGCTAAAAGACTACTTTTAAAAAACCACATGATCTCTTGATACATTATGATGTATTATATGCGTCTAAGTGTTGCCACCGAGTGGTTGTGTCATGCATTGCAACCTGTGAAAGGTTTTACCAGTGTTCTGCTATATTATTTCATGACAAATTCAGCCAGCAACATAAAAAAACGTAAGGGAAGACACTAACGTATATACTCGTGTATAAGCCGAGATTTTCAGCCCATTTTTTAGGGCTGAAAGTCCCCACTCTCGGCTTATACGCGAGTCATATACGGGGGTCGCCGTGGGAGGGGGAGCGTGGGTGTCGGATCATACCCACCCCTCAGCCGGCGCGTCTCTGCAGCCCCCCTGCTTCTCCCACGATCTACGGCTCCTTCCTGCAGCGGTCACATGGTACCGCTCATTAAAGTCATGAATATGCACATATTCATGACTTTAATGAGCGGTACAACGTGACCGCTGTAGGACGGAAGCGATGCGGAGACCGCCGGGAGAAGAGGAAGGCTGCAGAGAGTGACCCGCCGGTGGAGGGGTGAGTATAGCGATATTCACCTGTCCCGTTCCACCGCTGCGTGCTGCTCCGACCTCCGCTGGCAGTGAATGTTCAGGCAGAGGGCGCGATGATGTAGTTAGTACGCGCCGCGCCCTCTGCCTGATCATTCACTGCCGAGGACCTGGAAGAGGGAGCAGCGCGCAGCGGTGGACCAGTCTGGTGACAGGTAAATATCTCAGGTGCCGGGGTCCTGAGCGAGCGGTGACACCGGCACCTGTCCCCCATTGCGCGCCGGTGTCACCACCTGCTCAGGACACCAGCACCTGGTGCCCAGTGACGAGAGGTGATTATGTCATTTTTTTTGCAGCAGCAGTGCGGCAGCATAAGGGACATATACTATGGGGCATAATCTGTGGAACATATGGGGGCATAATCTGGAGCTATGGGGCATAATCTGTGGATATACGGGGCATAATCTGTGCAGCAATGGGCATAATCTGTGCAGTGTATGGGCATAATCTGTGGAATATATGGGCATAATCTGGGCATTGGTATGCATAATCGTGCAGCATACAGGGGCATAATCTGGAGCATATGGAGGCATAATCTGGAGCATATGGGGCATAATCTGTGGAACATATGGGGCATAATCTGTGGAGTTTACGGGGCATAATCTGTGGAGCATATGGGGGAATAATCTGTGGAGCTTTAGGGGCATAATCTGTGGAGCATATGGGGTCATAATCTGTGGAGCATATGGGGCATAATCTGTGGAACATATGGGGCATAATCTGTGGAGCATATGGGGGCATAATCTGTGGAGCTATGGGGCATAATCTGTGGAGCATATGGGCATAATCTGTGGAGCTATGGGGGCATAATCTGTGGAGCACTATGGGGGCATAATCTGTGGATATGGGTCATAATCTGTGGAGCATATGGGGCATAATCTGGAGCATATGGGGGCATAATCTGTGGATCATACGGGGGCATAATCTGTGCAGCATATGGGGGCATAATCTGGAGCATATGGGGGCATAATCTGGAGCATATGGGGGCATAATCTGTGGAGCATACGGGGGCATAATCTGTGGAGCATATGGGGCATAATCTTTGGAGCATATTAGGCATAATCTGTGGAGCATATTGGGCATAATCTGTGGAGCATATGGGGGCATAATCTGTGGATCATACAGGGGCATAATCTGTGCAGTTTATGGGGGCCTAATCTGTGGAGCATCATATGGGGGCATAATCATTTTTCACCATAGGCTTATACGCGAGTCAATAAGTTTTCCCAGTTTTTTTGTGGCAAAATTAGGGGGGTCGACTTATACACGGGTCAACTTATACATGAGTATATACGGTAGAAATTATTAGATCAGCTGAAAAATTTATTTGAGTAAAATTTCCTCAAATTCAAGGGTCCCCCTCTATTCAATTTGTGTTTTAATTCACCTGATCGCAAAAAAAGGCCATGCTCCATTTTACACATTGCTGAAAAGAGAATGGGATCACTTGATTTCAGACAGTGCCGTGCTGGCTTCTTGTTAATGCCTTGCATTTATCACATCACTTAAGGTACTGCCACACTAGACTGTTGTGAATAGGCTGGAAATGAGTTCTGAGCAGAAGCTCCCTCTGGTAGTTACAAACGGTACTGGACTGTCCAGTGAAGATTGTGAGGATTGGGAATCAGGTGTTACTGACTGGTCTTATATAAGGGAGTCGCCTTCCCATCAGGGTTGCCGGTGATCAATTGTTCTGGTCTCAATCCTTGATTCCTGTTTCCTTGGTAGCCTGCTGTGTCGTGTCTGAATCTCCTGCTAACAGATAAGACATTTTCTTCTTTTTGTTTTTGTGCTTGATTTTTGCATTTTGTCCTGCACTTCTGTGGGGGCCTTCAGGGTCCCTTCTGAGGGCTTTTGCCCTCTCAGTTCAGTTCAGCCACTGATGTTTGTACATTTGCTTTTTCCAGTTTTTTCAGTGGCTGCTGTTTTGTTTTTGGTTACACCAGAGAACTAATTTAGGTGGTAGAGGTCGTGTGATCTCAGGTGTTTTTGAAATTAGTAGAGTTGGTGCTATTCAGGGTTTTTTGGGATTGCAGTAAGTGCCCTTCCTATTCTTTTCTATTTAGTAAGTTTGGGCCCCAACGTTTGCTCATACTATTTTCTGTCTGTGTCAGTATTTCTTCTTGTCTAACCGCCATTACATGTTTGGGGGCTTTCTATGTTCTTTGGGGATCTGCTCCGGGGCAGATAGCTTTCCTCTTTCTATCTTTAGGTGTAGTTAGTTTCTCAGGCTGTGACGAGGCGTCTAGGACCAACGTAGGAACGCTCCACGGCTGCCTCTAGTTGTGGTGGTTAGTCAGGGTACTGCAATCTCATAGTTTCCAACTGCTCTGGTGTATTTCCTTTTTTGCCTGCTCTCCTCAGCTACCAAATCAGAACAGTATCACCGGCCAAAATTGAAAATTATATGGTACTCACAGAAGGGAAAAATATTGTGGAAAGAAAAAAGTTGTCAGAGTTGTCAGAGATTTTTTTATTTTTTTTCTGTTTGTTGCATTTTTTTTTCCCTTTGTATCTCTGGGTGCTGAGGAGGATTTTTTTTCTCTCTCAATGGAGTTTGCACAGTTGTCTGGCCGTGTGGATCAGCTTGCCACTGAAGTTCGGAGTATTGCTACCTATCTTGCTAGGTTATTCTCATGATCCTATAATAATGACGGCAAAAAACACTTCAAATAGTCAAATTATGCATATTCTATAGTGGTGGGTGCCACATAGACGAAGTGATGAAAAAGAACGTGATGGGTTTAAAATAAATATTTATTGAATACAATTAAAACCGACAATAGGGGATTGAAGACAAATGAGGATTTAACAAAAATTAAAAGAAGACCCGCAGAGCTGCAATATATACGGGAATGCAACCACTAAATCACCAGAATCAGGAGGTGCAAATTAAGCCGAAGAGGGAAAAGGGAAATCTCCATTGACATGAGAAAGTGCACAATGTCTCCTTAGTTATTAACCTACTCCGTGAGGAATATGAGTGAGTGGCTGAAATGGCTACAGTAATGATAAACAAATGCCTAATAAACGTGCATAGAGACAGGGATGTAATAAGATTGAACTGCAATAGTCACATCTAAACGGGAATCATGTAAATGTAATCCCACTTACATCAAAAGGATCAAGCACGCAGTATGGCAGAGAGGAATGCAGCAAAGGGATCTCCAGGACGCCCAACGGGCACCGTTTCGCCGTGTGGCTTCTTCCGGGGCGGATATGTGAGAGATGTATTAGGGGAGATTTTTATTCCGGGCGCTCCGTTTGGATAGGGCTATCATGATCAGGTGACTCCATAATAGCGCACGTCAGAGGTTGAACACGCCCCTGTCGAAAGGGACTTCCGGTGGACGCTAAGGTGAACCGCAGGTGGAACGCACCTCCGGTCATCTGTTCAAGTGTCACAGGAAGTCAGGCGGGGTTAGTGCGCCACTGGCGAGCGCAGAGAAATCACGTCACACAGGAGGGATGTGAATGAAACAGAGGAGTGGCCAAGATATGATATGGGTGGGAAGGACATTGGGAAAGACATGCAAAACGGTGAATGGTGGGATGGAGTGTATATTTATATATATATATATATATATATATATATACATATATATATATATATATATGGGGGATCAATAAAAGGAAATCATAAAAGGAAAGAATAGGAAGGATGATCACAGAAAGGTAAAAAAGGGTGAAATAAATACTGCGGAACTACTCCGAAATGAATCAGGATGTGAGTGAAAAAAGGGGGAAAAAAAAATATATATATATATATACAAAAATGTTAAAATATAACAGGTGTGGGTGTGAAAGAGGATGCAATAGGGGTAATATAATACCATAGGGATAGTAAGTATAAAATGTGTGTTGAATATGGGATAAAGTTAAAATAAGGAACACTATAGGTTCCAATAAAGTGCTAGTGCGTGTTGAAGATACATGCTAGACAATACATACTAAGTTGTTAAAAAATAATTAATACAAAGTATATTAACAAAACCTATCCCACTCTTTTTCTTGTGCATAGAGTCTTCATTCCCACTGATCTTGCAGAGTTCCTTCATGAGGTGAAGAGACAAACGGAGAACATTCCGTCAGAAACATGTCCGAGTCCACAACTTCCAGAATATACCATAAAACATCACGAGGACCAAAGGAGGCCATCCAGAACACCCAGCCACAAAAATGGAGACAACCAATCAGCCACAATGAGGTAAGTGCCTGGAATAATGTAAAGAAGGGATAAAAAAAATATATAATGAGACATAAAAACAAATTATTAAAAATGAAAACACCTAAAACATCTTTTTAAAAACCAGGAGTAATCAAGAAATGAGAAAAAACAGTACTTCAAATGCACCACAGGGATATGGTTAAAGGAACAATTGGAAGCCAAAATTTTCGTTTAGACCATACGGGGAGATTGTATGTAAACGATATATCCATTTGCTCTCTAAACGGGAAAGAGACTTCCCCAGATCACCACCTCTTATTCCTAATTCTATTTGATCAATAGCTTTAAATGTTAGGCCTCGAGGGTTAGAGTCATGATGGATTTTGAAGTGACTGGGCAAGGTTTTTAATGTAGATAAATCCTCAGCCGATTTGGATTTCTCAATGTCTCGTACATGTTCACGGACTCTGATCCGAAATTCCCGTGTGGTGAGGCCAATGTAGATTAAGCCGCAGGGACATGTCGCATGATATATTATGCCTTCAGAAATACACGTTAAATGTTTCCTGATTTTGAAGATCTTTGAAGAATCATGGTTTGTGAAGGAATCAGATTTAATCGTATTTGCACATGCCTTGCAAGAACCACAGGGGAAAAAACCAAGAGGAGCACAATGCGTGGTGCTACCAATGTCTGAATCATAATGGCTGCGTACTAATAAGTCACGAAGATTGGGACTTCTAGCCACTAAAAGAGGGACTGGGGGAAGAATTTTCCTCAATAGGGGATCGGTCTGTAGGATATTCCAGTGTTTTTTAAACAAGTCCCTGACATCTTCCCATTGATTGTTATATGTGGAAACGTATCTTACTTGATTAGTGTCGCCTTTGGATTGCTTCTTCAGAGGATAAAGCAAATGTTCCCTGGGAGTTTTCCGAGCTCTCTTGTATCCGTTTTTTATACTACGTTTACTATATCCACGATTGGTAAATCTTCGGCATAAGTCAGCTGCCTGTTCCTCAAAGATAGAGGGATCTGAGCAGATTCTTTTTAATCTTAAAAATTGACCAGTCGGTATGCCTTTAACAGTTGCTGGGGGATGAGATGACTTTGCGTGCAGCAGTGAATTAGTAGCAGTAGGTTTTCGGAATAGATTAGTTTCAATTACACCAGCTGGAGAGATGCTAACTTTAAGGTCAAGAAATTCAACACTTCTACCAAAATGGTAAGTTAAAGTGATGTTTTTATCATTACTATTGAGTTTCCTCATTAAAGAATGGAGATTATCCACAGACCCTTCCCAGATGAAAAGAACATCATCGATGTATCTCATCCAGCCTTGCACCCATTGTATCTCTGGGATATTTTCATTTAGGAAAATTTCCCTTTCCCATGCCCCCAAAAACAAATTCGCGTACGAGGGGGCACAAGAGGCCCCCATGGCTGTCCCCTGAGTTTGTAAAAAAATCTGTTTTTTAAAAGTAAAGACATTATGATTAAGGACAAAGTCCAATAAAATGAGGATTAGTTCAGCCATCGCAGGTTCCAAGTTACTATTTTGGAGATACCAATCAGTGGCTTTAAGTCCATCACTGTGTTTTATAGAAGTATACAATGCCTCTACATCGGCGGTAACCAATATCACATGGTCTTCAAGATAAAGATGGTCCAGTCTCTGTAAGGCTGCAGTCGTATCTTGGATATAAGATGGTAAAGTGGATACTATTGGCTTAAGAAAATAATCTATAAAGTCTGAAATGACTTCACAGAGACTCTCATTGCCGGATATAATTGGTCTACCTGGAGGATCTGTTGGGTTTTTGTGTAACTTGGGGATAAGATATAGGGTAGCAAGCTTGGGATGTGAATTACGAATGGTTTCAACCATTTTTTTAGGGATTATTCCTTGTTCAAATGCTTTTTCAATAATGATCATTAATTCATTTTTGAATTTGGAGAGAGGGTTGAATGTTAGTAGACGGTAACAATTGGGGTATTCAGTAGTTTGTAAGCCTGTTTTTCATACAGATGTGTTGGCCATACTACCAAGTTGCCCCCTTTATCCGCTGGTTTAAAGATTATTCCCTTCAGATTTTGTAATTGGGTCAGAGCTAATTTCTCATCCCTACTGAGGTTAGATGTCCACGCAGGTTTACGTGGAAGAGCTTCTATTTCAGACGTAAGTATTTTGGTAAACACTTCCACTGCTGGGCAGATACTAATAGGGGAAATTTTTGACTTCTATTAAACAGATCATGTGGAAAATTACTTACCGTAGTCGTTTCATTTTCTTGTAGAAGTTCCTCCAGATTTATCAAAGCTTCCTGTTCTTCCATAGTGGAAAGCATTGGATCCACATTGCAAGGTCTACTATTTTTGTGGTGCAATTTTTTGAGGATGAGTTTCCTGGAAAAGAGGTGTAAGTCCCTCACGGCCGTGAAGGCATCTAAACGAGATGAAGGTGAAAAAGTTAAACCTCTTTCCAGGAGCTCTACCTGAGTAGGAGATAGTTGGTAACTAGACAGGTTAATTACCTTCAGTTTTTCTCCTTGATTCTGGAGACCTCTTGATCTAGTGAAAATATCTGGTAGACGTTGTTTTTGTCTTGTAATTCTCTGAGATGTAGTTGCCTCATTTGCATTAGTTTCGCCATCACTGGTGGAGGTGTTGGCGTCTGAAAGTGAAGGAACTGAACTCTCAGAGATGCTTCCCTGGCGGGGTATCTTTGCCGATCCCTTTTTATGTGAAGTTTTGGGTTTCCATGAGAGATGGTTTTTTTTATATTGCCATTTAAATATTTTATTTGTGTCATAGTCATTAAGGTCTCTTTGGAACTTTTTAATTTTATTTTGACATACTTCATTTTCCCATTTATCGACATCTTTATTTATATCAATAAGCACCTTGCCAAAATCTTCCACTGGAATTTCCTTTAGGATTGATTTCTCCAACTCTTCTATATTGGCATCAATATTTTGCAAAGTAGTTGTATTTTTTTCAATGATAATTTGCATAAATTCCAAGGAGCAGGATGTTGCTGCTGAAGACCATTTTTTAATAAGAGCATCATCCTCAAGTTCAAAAGAAGGATATAATTGCACCCGTAGGCCTCTAGGGACAATCTGCTGATCTATATTGTTCTCTAAAGTGGACCTATTCCACCAAATGCGCGTTTTTTTGTATAGTGCATGTTTGTACTGCTTAATAAGTTCTCTATTAGATTTGACAAATTCCTGGGAATTTTTGGAAAATCCCTGTCTAAATAAATTGGAAGCCTTAGCTTGCCAGGATTGTTCCCTGGCTTTTAAGTCCATAGTGTACGGACAGCGGATAATCTGTTTGCAAAAAACAGAAAAATTAATTATTCTCATGATCCTATAATAATGACGGCAAAAAACACTTCAAATAGTCAAATTATGCATATTCTATAGTGGTGGGTGCCACATAGACGAAGTGATGAAAAAGAACGTGATGGGTTTAAAATAAATATTTATTGAATACAATTAAAACCGACAATAGGGGATTGAAGACAAATGAGGATTTAACAAAAATAAAAAGAAGACCCGCAGAGCTGCAATATATACGGGAATGCAACCACTAAATCACCAGAATCAGGAGGTGCAAATTAAGCCGAAGAGGGAAAAGGGAAATCTCCATTGACATGAGAAAGTGCACAATGTCTCCTTAGTTATTAACCTACTCCGTGAGGAATATGAGTGAGTGGCTGAAATGGCTACAGAAATGATAAACAAATGCCTAATAAACGTGCATAGAGACAGGGATGTAATAAGATTGAACTGCAATAGTCACATCTAAACGGGAATCATGTAAATGTAATCCCACTTACATCAAAAGGATCAAGCACGCAGTATGGCAGAGAGGAATGCAGCAAAGGGATCTCCAGGACGCCCAACGGGCACCGTTTCGCCGTGTGGCTTCTTCCGGGGCGGATATGTGAGAGATGTATTAGGGGAGATTTTTATTCCGGGCGCTCCGTTTGGATAGGGCTATCATGATCGGGTGACTCCATAATAGCGCACGTCAGAGGTTGAACATGCCCCTGTCGAAAGGGACTTCCGGTGGACGCTAAGGTGAACCGCAGGTGGAACGCACCTCCGGTCATCTGTTCAAGCGTCACAGGAAGTCAGGCGGGGTTAGTGCGCCACTGGCGAGCGCAGAGAAATCACGTCACACAGGAGGGATGTGAATGAAACAGAGGAGTGGCCAAGATATGATATGGGTGGGAAGGACATTGGGAAAGACATGCAAAACGGTGAATGGTGGGATGGAGTGTATATATATATATATATCTATATATATATATATATGGGGGATCAATAAAAGGAAATCATAAAAGGAAAGAATAGGAAGGATGATCACAGAAAGGTAAAAAAGGGTGAAATAAATACTGCGGAACTACTCCGAAATGAATCAGGGTGTGAGTGAAAAAAGGGGGGAAAAAAAAATATATATATACAAAAATGTTAAAATATAACAGGTGTGGGTGTGAAAGAGGATGCAATAGGGGTAATATAATACCATAGGGATAGTAAGTATAAAATGTGTGTTGAATATGGGATAAAGTTAAAATAAGGAACACTATAGGTTCCAATAAAGTGCTAGTGCGTGTTGAAGATACATGCTAGACAATACATACTAAGTTGTTAAAAAATAATTAATACAAAGTATATTAACAAAACCTATCCCACTCTTTTTCTTGTGCATAGAGTCTTCATTCCCACTGATCTTGCAGAGTTCCTTCATGAGGTGAAGAGACAAACGGAGAACATTCCGTCAGAAACATGTCCGAGTCCACAACTTCCAGAATATACCATAAAACATCACGAGGACCAAAGGAGGCCATCCAGAACACCCAGCCACAAAAATGGAGACAACCAATCAGCCACAATGAGGTAAGTGCCTGGAATAATGTAAAGAAGGGATAAAAAAAATATATAATGAGACATAAAAACAAATTATTAAAAATGAAAACACCTAAAACATCTTTTTAAAAACCAGGAGTAATCAAGAAATGAGAAAAAACAGTACTTCAAATGCACCACAGGGATATGGTTAAAGGAACGATTGGAAGCCAAAATTTTCGTTTAGACCATACGGGGAGATTGTATGTAAACGATATATCCATTTGCTCTCTAAACGGGAAAGAGACTTCCCCAGATCACCACCTCTTATTCCTAATTCTATTTGATCAATAGCTTTAAATGTTAGGCCTCGAGGGTTAGAGTCATGATGGATTTTGAAGTGACTGGGCAAGGTTTTTAATGTAGATAAATCCTCAGCCGATTTGGATTTCTCAATGTCTCGTACATGTTCACGGACTCTGATCCGAAATTCCCGTGTGGTGAGGCCAATGTAGATTAAGCCGCAGGGACATGTTGCATGATATATTATGCCTTCAGAAATACACGTTAAATGTTTCCTGATTTTGAAGATCTTTGAAGAATCATGGTTTGTGAAGGAATCAGATTTAATCGTATTTGCACATGCCTTGCAAGAACCACAGGGGAAAAAACCAAGAGGAGCACAATGCGTGGTGCTACCAATGTCTGAATCATAATGGCTGCGTACTAATAAGTCACGAAGATTGGGACTTCTTCTAGCCACTAAAAGAGGGACTGGGGGAAGAATTTTCCTCAATAGGGGATCGGTCTGTAGGATATTCCAGTGTTTTTTAAACAAGTCCCTGACATCTTCCCATTGATTGTTATATGTGGAAACGTATCTTACTTGATTAGTGTCGCCTTTGGATTGCTTCTTCAGAGGATAAAGCAAATGTTCCCTGGGAGTTTTCCGAGCTCTCTTGTATCCGTTTTTTATACTACGTTTACTATATCCACGATTGGTAAATCTTCGGCATAAGTCAGCTGCCTGTTCCTCAAAGATAGAGGGATCTGAGCAGATTCTTTTTAATCTTAAAAATTGACCAGTCGGTATGCCTTTAACAGTTGCTGGGGGATGAGATGACTTTGCGTGCAGCAGTGAATTAGTAGCAGTAGGTTTTCGGAATAGATTAGTTTCAATTACACCAGCTGGAGAGATGCTAACTTTAAGGTCAAGAAATTCAACACTTCTACCAAAATGGTAAGTTAAAGTGATGTTTTTATCATTACTATTGAGTTTCCTCATTAAAGAATGGAGATTATCCACAGACCCTTCCCAGATGAAAAGAACATCATCGATATATCTCATCCAGCCTTGCACCCATTGTATCTCTGGGATATTTTCATTTAGGAAAATTTCCCTTTCCCATGCCCCCAAAAACAAATTCGCGTACGAGGGGGCACAAGAGGCCCCCCTTTCTGTGATCATACTTCCTATTCTTTCCTTTTATGATTTCCTTTTATTGATCCCCCATATATATATCTATATATATATATATATATAGATATATATATACACTCCATCCCACCATTCACCGTTTTGCATGTCTTTCCCAATGTCCTTCCCACCCATATCATATCTTGGCCACTCCTCTGTTTCATTCACATCCCTCCTGTGTGACGTGATTTCTCTGCGCTCGCCAGTGGTGCACTAACCCCGCCTGACTTCCTGTGACGCTTGAACAGATGACCGGAGGTGCGTTCCACCTGCGGTTCACCTTAGCGTCCAGCGGAAGTCCCTTTCGACAGGGGCGTGTTCAACCTCTGACGTGCGCTATTATGGAGTCACCTGATCATGATAGCCCTATCCAAACGGAGCGCCCGGAATAAAAATCTCCCCTAATACATCTCTCACATATCCGCCCCGGAAGAAGCCACACGGCGAAACGGTGCCCGTTGGGCGTCCTGGAGATCCCTTTGCTGCATTCCTCTCTGCCATACTGCGTGCTTGATCCTTTTGATGTAAGTGGGATTACATTTACATGATTCCCGTTTAGATGTGACTATTGCAGTTCAATCTTATTACATCCCTGTCTCTATGCACGTTTATTAGGCATTTGTTTATCATTTCTGTAGCCATTTCAGCCACTCACTCATATTCCTCACGGAGTAGGTTAATAACTAAGGAGACATTGTGCACTTTCTCATGTCAATGGAGATTTCCCTTTTCCCTCTTCGGCTTAATTTGCACCTCCTGATTCTGGTGATTTAGTGGTTGCATTCCCGTATATATTGCAGCTCTGCGGGTCTTCTTTTTATTTTTGTTAAATCCTCATTTGTCTTCAATCCCCTATTGTCGGTTTTAATTGTATTCAATAAATATTTATTTTAAACCCATCACGTTCTTTTTCATCACTTCGTCTATGTGGCACCCACCACTATAGAATATGCATAATTTGACTATTTGAAGTGTTTTTTGCCGTCATTATTATAGGATCATGAGAATAATTAATTTTTCTGTTTTTTGCAAACAGATTATCCGCTGTCCGTACACTATGGACTTAAAAGCCAGGGAACAATCCTGGCAAGCTAAGGCTTCCAATTTATTTAGACAGGGATTTTCCAAAAATTCCCAGGAATTTGTCAAAACTAATAGAGAACTTATTAAGCAGTACAAACATGCACTATACAAAAAAACGCGCATTTGGTGGAATAGGTCCACTTTAGAGAACTATATAGATCAGCAGATTGTCCCTAGAGGCCTACGGGTGCAATTATATCCTTCTTTTGAACTTGAGGATGATGCTCTTATTAAAAAATGGTCTTCAGCAGCAACATCCTGCTCCTTAGAATTTATGCAAATTATCATTGAAAAAAATACAACTACTTTGCAAAATATTGATGCCAATATAGAAGAGTTGGAGAAATCAATCCTAAAGGAAATTCCAGTGGAAGATTTTGACAAGGTGCTTATTGATATAAATAAAGATGTCGATAAATGGGAAAATGAAGTATGTCAAAATAAAATTAAAAAGTTCCAAAGAGACCTTAATGACTATGACACAAATAAAATATTTAAATGGCAATATAAGAAAACCATCTCTCATGTGAAACCCAAAACTTCACATAAAAAGGGATCGGCAAAGATACCCCGCCAGGGAAGCATCTCTGAGAGTTCAGTTCCTTCACTTTCAGACGCCAACACCTCCGCCAGTGATGGCGAAACTAATGCAAATGAGGCAACTACATCTCAGAGAATTACAAGACAAAACAAACGTCTACCAGATATTTTCACTAGATCAAGAGGTCTCCAGAATCAAGGAGAAAAATTGAAGGTAATTAACCTGTCTAGTTACCAACTATCTCCTACTCAGGTAGAGCTCCTGGAAAGAGGTTTAACTTTTTCACCTTCATCTCGTTTAGATGCCTTCACGGCCGTGAGGGACTTACACCTCTTTTCCAGGAAACTCATCCTCAAAAAATTGCACCACAAAAATAGTAGACCTTGCAATGTGGATCCAATGCTTTCCACTATGGAAGAACAGGAAGCTTTGATAAATCTGGAGGAACTTCTACAAGAAAATGAAACGACTACGGTAAGTAATTTTCCACATGATCTGTTTAATAGAAGTCGAAAATTTCCCCCTATTAGTATCTGCCCAGCAGTGGAAGTGTTTACCAAAATACTTACGTCTGAAATAGAAGCTCTTCCACGTAAACCTGCGTGGACATCTAACCTCAGTAGGGATGAGAAATTAGCTCTGACCCAATTACAAAATCTGAAGGGAATAATCTTTAAACCAGCGGATAAAGGGGGCAACTTGGTAGTATGGCCAACACATCTGTATGAAAAACAGGCTTACAAACTACTGAATACCCCCAATTGTTACCGTCTACTAACATTCAACCCTCTCTCCAAATTCAAAAATGAATTAATGATCATTATTGAAAAAGCATTTGAACAAGGAATAATCCCTAAAAAAATGGTTGAAACCATTCGTAATTCACATCCCAAGCTTGCTACCCTATATCTTATCCCCAAGTTACACAAAAACCCAACAGATCCTCCAGGTAGACCAATTATATCCGGCAATGAGAGTCTCTGTGAAGTCATTTCAGACTTTATAGATTATTTTCTTAAGCCAATAGTATCCACTTTACCATCTTATATCCAAGATACGACTGCAGCCTTACAGAGACTGGACCATCTTTATCTTGAAGACCATGTGATCTTGGTTACCGCCGATGTAGAGGCATTGTATACTTCTATAAAACACAGTGATGGACTTAAAGCCACTGATTGGTATCTCCAAAATAGTAACTTGGAACCTGCGATGGCTGAACTAATCCTCATTTTATTGGACTTTGTCCTTAATCATAATGTCTTTATTTTTAAAAAACAGATTTTTTTACAAACTCAGGGGACAGTCATGGGGGCCTCTTGTGCCCCCTCGTACGCGAATTTGTTTTTGGGGGCATGGGAAAGGGAAATTTTCCTAAATGAAAATATCCCAGAGATACAATGGGTGCAAGGCTGGATGAGATACATCGATGATGTTCTTTTCATCTGGGAAGGGTCTGTGGATAATCTCCATTCTTTAATGAGGAAACTCAATAGTAATGATAAAAACATCACTTTAACTTACCATTTTGGTAGAAGTGTTGAATTTCTTGACCTTAAAGTTAGCATCTCTCCAGCTGGTGTAATTGAAACTAATCTATTCCGAAAACCTACTGCTACTAATTCACTGCTGCACGCAAAGTCATCTCATCCCCCAGCAACTGTTAAAGGCATACCGACTGGTCAATTTTTAAGATTAAAAAGAATCTGCTCAGATCCCTCTATCTTTGAGGAACAGGCAGCTGACTTATGCCGAAGATTTACCAATCGTGGATATAGTAAACGTAGTATAAAAAACGGATACAAGAGAGCTCGGAAAACTCCCAGGGAACATTTGCTTTATCCTCTGAAGAAGCAATCCAAAGGCGACACTAATCAAGTAAGATACGTTTCCACATATAACAATCAATGGGAAGATGTCAGGGACTTGTTTAAAAAACACTGGAATATCCTACAGACCGATCCCCTATTGAGGAAAATTCTTCCCCCAGTCCCTCTTTTAGTGGCTAGAAGTCCCAATCTTCGTGACTTATTAGTACGCAGCCATTATGATTCAGACATTGGTAGCACCACGCATTGTGCTCCTCTTGGTTTTTTCCCCTGTGGTTCTTGCAAGGCATGTGCAAATACGATTAAATCTGATTCCTTCACAAACCATGATTCTTCAAAGATCTTCAAAATCAGGAAACATTTAACGTGTATTTCTGAAGGCATAATATATCATGCGACATGTCCCTGCGGCTTAATCTACATTGGCCTCACCACACGGGAATTTCGGATCAGAGTCCGTGAACATGTACGAGACATTGAGAAATCCAAATCGGCTGAGGATTTATCTACATTAAAAACCTTGCCCAGTCACTTCAAAATCCATCATGACTCTAACCCTCGAGGCCTAACATTTAAAGCTATTGATCAAATAGAATTAGGAATAAGAGGTGGTGATCTGGGGAAGTCTCTTTCCCGTTTAGAGAGCAAATGGATATATCGTTTACATACAATCTCCCCGTATGGTCTAAACGAAAATTTTGGCTTCCAATTGTTCCTTTAACCATATCCCTGTGGTGCATTTGAAGTACTGTTTTTTCTCATTTCTTGATTACTCCTGGTTAGTGTTGAGCATTCCGATACCGCAAGTATCGGGTATCGGCCGATATTCGCGTTATCGGAATTCCGATACTTAATTCCGATACTTTTTCCATATCGTATACCGGAATCGGAAGTTCCCATAATTCTTTGAGAGGCAATGTGATTTTAGTCAGCCAATGAGGAATCCTACGAAGTGTGGGCACATCCTGTAATGATGCGGTCATCTTAACTAATGGCATGGCTGTGATTGGCTGCTGAAATGATGTCAGAATGCACTATAAAAGGCGCCGCAGCCATTTTAGCGTCACTGTGCTGTGAACTCAGTTAGGGACAGAACGCTGCTGTGCTGACTCTGAGGGACAGTTAGATATTGCGATTTTGTGTACTACTGTGCTTGAGGCAGGCTAGTTTACCAACCGCTGTGTAAAGCTTCATTTTGCCAGTGTTGTTTTAACAGCTCTGTGCAAGGTGTGTGTGTGACAGTGCAGGTGACGCTGCAGTTTGCTCTGCATCCACCGCTGTTTGTAGGCATCTGCACGTGTCACTTTTTTTTTTTTTTTTTTATTTTATTTAGTGGAATTGGTGCAGCTCCATTATATTAGAAAAAAATCAAATCTATTAGTGTGACGTGCTTCCATCCGTATACAATACATTGGTTGCAAACACTATAGAAGTACAGAAAGGAGCTTTTCACAGATTGTGGACAGTTGTGTTTCAGTGTTCACTTCAGTCTGTGTTTTTTACTTTTTTTAGTGCAGATCACGCTCCAGTTACATGTTCAAGCACTGCTGCTTGTACTCTGCTGAGCGTGTCTCAGTGGCTCATCCTTTTCATTTATCTCCAATTGGTTCTGCTACATTCCATTTAAAATAAATCTAATCTATTAGTGTGACGCGCTTCCATCCGTATACAATACATTGGTTGTAAACACTATAGAAGTACAGAAAGGAGCTTTTCACAGATTGTGGACAGTTGTGTTTCAGTGTTCACTTCAGTCTGTGTTTTTTACTTTTTTTAGTGCAGATCACGCTCCAGTTACATGTTCAAGCACTGCTGCTTGTACTCTGCTGAGCGTGTCTCAGTGGCTCATCCTTTTCATTTATCTCCAATTGGTTCTGCTACATTCCATTTAAAATAAATCTAATCTATTAGTGTGACGCGCTTCCATCCGTATACAATACATTGGTTGCAAACACTATAGAAGTACAGAAAGGAGCTTTTCACAGATTGTGGACAGTTGTGTTTCAGTGTTCACTTCAGTCTGTGTTTTTTACTTTTTTGAGTGCAGATCACGCTCCAGTTACATGTTCAAGCACTGCTGCTTGTACTCTGCTGAGCGTGTCTCAGTGGCTCATCCTTTTCATTTATCTCCAATTGGTTCTGCTACATTCCATTTAAAATAAATCTAATCTATTAGTGTGACGCGCTTCCATCCGTATACAATACATTGGTTGCAAACACTATAGAAGTACAGAAAGGAGCTTTTCACAGATTGTGGACAGTTGTGTTTCAGTGTTCACTTCAGTCTGTGTTTTTTACTTTTTGAGTGCAGATCACGCTCCAGTTACATGTTCAAGCACTGCTGCTTGTACTCTGCTGAGCGTGTCTCAGTGGCTCATCCTTTTCATTTATCTCCAATTGGTTCTGCTACATTCCATTTAAAATAAATCTAATCTATTAGTGTGACGCGCTTCCATCCGTATACAATACATTGGTTGCAAACAATATAGAAGTACACAAACGGGCCTTTCACAGCTACTGAACATGGGTTTTTAATTTTTAACTAAAATATGTATTTTTTCAAATGACACAAATATAAGTAATGTTGAAGAGGAATAGTCCTACATCCATTGTTTGCACAATATTACAGGTTACATCATGTCCCTTAATCAACAATGTATTATTATATTTACTTGTATGCTTTTATTTAAAAGCCAAGAACACAGAAGGATAACCTTCGCACTGCAGCTGTTGTCAAAGTTCAACCCACATTATGCACTTCCAACATTGCAGCATTTGAGGCATGATGTGAGTTGGATTGGTCAAAGTTATGGAGTGAGAAGGTTCACCATCAGTACCCTATAGCATAAGTATGCTTTTGTGTTAGCATTTGTGTTAGACATGTGGATATCTGCCATAATATGTCACAATTATTTAGTTACAGATTTGTTACCAACACTAATCATTGAATGGTTTTAAATTTGACGTTTCACTTGTTTACAGCTTAGAAATAAGGGTGTAGCCTGATATCTATGTGTAGCACTAGCCACTTTAACATGTCATGTTTTTTTAAACATGTGTAGCTAGGTAGCAGTAATTTTTGCCAGACACACAGCAGGGAACAGCAGGCGTTACTGAACCCCACTATCACTATAGCTTGTGTATTGGTCTGTGGACACGACACTTCTGAGCAGCAACTGGCAGTGTTGTAGCCCAGGGAGTATAGCTCAGGTGGTAGAAAGATGAACATAACAGGAGACATGGAAAACGTTGTCAACCAGTTAGTTAATCTGAAACCGGACAGGCAAATTCAGGCGAGATCCATGCCTAGTTCATTTTCAGAAAAGTAAGCCGTTCTACATTATCGTAGGATAGTCGCATGCAACGGTCTGTTAGTACACCACCTGCAGCAGTAAAGACGCGCTCCGATAATACACTGCCAGCAGATCAAGCCAGCACCTCCAATGCATACTGGCTAAGCTCTGGCCATGTATCCAGCTTAGAGACACAAAACTTGAATGGGGAAGAGCCATCTGGG